>JASTWP010002838.1:0-35602 GCA_030770255.1 Temnothorax ravouxi
CTATTCTCTAATGGGTAGATATATGATTGCAACCCGTCTGTAATACAGCAGCGTGTTTATAATCCAGTATGTAAAATTAATAGCAAATTGTTGCAATTTGGCATTAAACTCACTCACTTACAAAGAACTTTGCCCATTTTTTATAAAGGTTTTATGCCTCTCGCTTCTAGTAACGAGACTTAAAATGAAAGGTTATTGTTAGAGGATCAAAATATTTCTGTATAAACATAATCCTTTATTGTAAGTTAATACCGTTTAGAGATACACTCTTTGAAAAATTAGAAAAATGTACGAAATGGCTTTGTTTTATTCGATTTTTCGACGTCCTAGGTCTTAGGCATCTCCCTGTGATTACGGATAATAAACTATTTTAATATATCAATTAAAGTACTTTATACAAATAAATTTGTTACTATTGATTCAGCTAATTGCAAGTTTTTGGATGTGAGTCAGGGATATTCAAAATAATTGATTGTATTCATTACCATACCATCTATCACCACGGAGAAATGTCCTGGATGCCGAGAAATCAAATGAAAGAATGCTATATAGTATATTTTTCTAATGTTTCAGAGAGCCTAGTGTATATGTATATCTCTAAACAATGACGACTTAGAGGATATGTCTGTAGAATATTCTGATCCTCTAACAATAATTTTTTATTTTAGCAAAGTCTCGTTGTTAAACGCGAGGGTTCTAAAATAGACAGGGTTCTTTGTGGCAAATCCAATTATCAATAAAGTGAAACGTGATATAAAATAATGTAAAATCTCATAAAATGAGAGAATGTAAATGTAATGTTTTATTATAAAATAACAATAAATATTTTAAAATTAAAAAATTTTCCTATACTTATCTTCCCGATAAATCATGTAATGGTCATCACCTGCGATAATGTTTAAAACTTCCAAAGAACTTTGTTCCCATTGCAATAACACTAAAAAGCAATAACATACATTAAAATATGTTTAACGCATTACATTTGTTTTGCTTTTTCACTTAACTTTTGCATATACTTACAATAATAGATTGGGCAGTAAAAATAATCAATAACTTAATAACATAAATGTTTTGTCGTTTATAGATCTTCACAAGTTCGAATTCCATTTCAACGATGACAAAATCTTTTCTTGTTCATATTTTTATTATTTTCTATCGTATATCGACTGATATCTTTCGGGAGATCGTATCTCAAAAACTGTCACTTTACAGGATTCGTAAATTTTTGTTTTGTTGATAAGCAACAAACAAGATAGTTTGCTTTACTGTTCAAAAGTATAGTGATTTGGAATTAAAATACAGCTTTATTGTTTAATTTGATATTATTCGTGGGAAACAAACGCAAAAACGCAATTTTTATAGATACGACTTTGCACTTCAAAATTGTAATCAAATAACAAGATACGACATATTTATTTTTAAATAACATTTATTATTGTCATTTAAAAATAAATATGTCGTATCTTGTTCATTTGATTATAATTTTGAAGTGCAAAGTCGTATCTATCGAGTATCAAATACGAGAAAATACGAGAAAATTTTTGACAACTATAATTTATTTTGGTAATCTATTTCAAGATAGGATGTAGACACTTAGTTTCGAGGTTGCCTGACTGAGCGTTTAAGCAGAAAAACCGGAAATTGTGTAAAATCAATCTCGAATTGTGTAAGATACGACCTCCCGAAAGATATCAGTCGATATGTGAAAAATATATTTCTTGATTAAATTAATAAATTAAAATTTAAGAAACTAATAATAAAATAAAAATTAATTTTATAAACTAAAATTAAAAATAGTAGATATATTAATTAAGGTGGCTCTAAAGTGACATCGTTAGTCAATAATACAACTCACATAAAACTTGATAAAATACATTATAATTTTTTCTAAACATCTTATCTAAATAAAAATTATTAATATTGGTAATGTTTCCATTGATTTTTATAAGTAGTTTATAAATTTATAATAATTATAAAAGGTCGATTGATTAATGTTGTCTTTATCCTAGCAGCCGACTCGGCGTCTCCCCGCTGGCGTATCTAACCTCTTAGCGTGTCCATGACACTTACTTCCGTGACACGCACATGCGTCATCACTTTCTCGATCAAATATTTCTTAAAAATCCATGGCAACATACAACCTTTCATATACCACTGGAAAGCTTGTGATTTCATCTTTCAGTGATCAGTTTTTTATTAACATCTCTAGTTATTCTTAAAAAATATCATATCATTTCCGGTAAAAATTCAATAACCTCCCATAAGAGCTATGTTAAAAAATGATTTTTTATATTGCTCGTTTGCCAATAATTTACATGGCAACAGGGTCTCAAATTTTGAGAGGGTTTATTATATGTTAAAGAACAACCTCCCAAAGTTTTATTTATGTGGCTAGTCTTTTAGTTTACTTTCGAGCCACCTTAAAATTTAAATAAAAATAAAAATTATAATCAATAATTTTATAAACTACTAGCTGGTTACCCGGGCTTCGCCCGGGAGTCGTTTTCTTCAAACGACTTTATATTTGTGTTTTAATATCCTTAATCGAAAAAATTCCTTTATCAGTTCGGATACCGATTCCCAAAAGATCGGTAACGAAAAACTATACACTCTATAGCACTCCTCGGAAAATTTTACCCCTATTTTATATACTTTTGGTAAAAATTCGGTCGAATAGTTTAAGAGTGTATAAAGAACAGACATACATATACAGACATTCTATTTATATATATAGATAAATTAAAAATATTTTTGTAACATTCTTTGCAGTGTGTGTGGAGATGGGTATAGTATCGGTATTGTTAAATTGATTAGCAATTTAATTATGTGATTGTACGTTTTTAGTTTCAGACTGCGTTTTAAGATTGAAAGTACGGCGCGTGTAGTTGACGAAGCAAAAGAATATACTTTTAAAATTCACACGAAAAATTGTTACTATATATATAGGTAAACAAAGTTCAGGCTGGCCGTGTTTGGCACTTTAACTTGATGAAAAAATATTAATTTTATTACCAGAGAAATTACATAAAAGTTTATTTGAAATTTTAATTGATATCCAAACATAAAATTTTCCTACACGGTATAAATAATATCTAAATATAATTAATTCAATAAGTTTATTAAAGAAGCATCGCATGAAGCGGACCAGGAGGAGGGGACGGAGGGAAGACACTAGAAGGGGGGGGGGTAATAGTAGTGGTGTAAGGTCGCCCAAAGGTCAAGTTTCGAATAGAATTAAAATATGTAAAGGGTTGGGCACGTCCCTGTAAAACGCCATGTAAAAGGTATCAGACAATGACTGAATGTATAATTATAATTGTAAAGATTTTTGGGAACGTTTTCCTGAAAAAAACGCCTTTCCAACCGCGGGAGGGGAGAGAAATAAAAATTGAATTGAATTGAAATTGAATATTAAAGAAGCATCGCGAATTAAAATATATATCCTTTATTTGTTCTTAAAAGAAATTTCTTATGTCATTTATGATTAAAAACATATAATTGATGCACGATTATTATTAACACCGAGATTAACACAGAATTTATTGCGTCAAAAAGTTGCAACTATATATACATATAGATACTATTCATAACTTGTAAATTATTGTTTAATTATATATTCGAAATTAAAGGTTTTTTTTTAATAACCGCAATATTAATCAGATGGCAAAGTTAATTGAAAATGGTAGACGTAATCTTTTTTCATCTCAAAAAATCTCGAAAAAACCTAAGCAGTAGTATATTTACCTAAAAAAAACCGAAGTAACAAGTGGTAGACGTAATCTTTGTATTTTGAAAAATCTCGAAAAAACCTAAGCAGTAGTATTTTTATTTCCAAAAAATTAGAACTCAAGTGATACACATCACAAAATTACGTTACCTTATCAAAAATGAGTCGTGCTTCAAGTGATCTATTACAATTACAAAAAAGAAATGATATCTCTTTTTAAATTACAGCGCCAATTACAGAAAGAACATACACTGAGATAAAAAATTTGTCAATCCTAAGAAATATTTTGTCCAATACGTTCAACTAAACATTTTAGTTAGTTAACTAAACATTAGTTGAATTAATTAATTCTTGATTAAAAATACGAAATAAATTGTTCAAACAACTAATATCTAGTTGACTAACTAAAATGTTTAGTTGAACGTATCGAACTAAATATTTCTTGGGATTATCAATTTTTTTTCTTAGTGTATTTTTCGAGATACAAAGATTACGGTCTACCACTTGCTACTTAGGTTTTTTCGAGGTGAAGGATTACAGAGGTAACAATACAAAATACAAATATTTTATTAAAATATTTAAACCCAACAAGGAAATACAAGGTATTTAAATACAAAGTTTATATATGTATTTTAAAAGATTTAATCGCATCGCAAAGAATTACAGAGGTAACAGTACAAAATTAAAATATTTTATTAAAATACATAAATTTTTCTTGTCAAAAAACTTGGCGCTGCTAGCTAGACCTCAAAATTAGGTCAGCGTGGTATGTATATGCGAGCGAGTGATATGGGTGTGAACAATGTGTGTGTGTGTGTGTGTGTGTACGTATGTGTGTGTGTGTATTTTTGTATGTGTGTGTGTGTGTGACGGTGAATAATGCGGCTTATGATTAAGTATACAATAAGTTTAGATTTTAAAGCGATTAAAATTAAATATAGAATAAGTATAGAATATAAGTAATGTTTACATTTGTAAAAGGTCTCTCTCTCTCTCTCTCTCTCTCTCTCTCTAGCAGCGCCAAGTTTTTTGACAAGAAAAATTTATGTATTTTAATAAAATATTTTAATTTTGTACTGTTACCTCTGTACCTACGAAGCGCACTATGTGGACTTCGTCATCGGCAACCTAGGACACCAAGAAATCGAATTCAAGCTATTAATACACGTAGACACCAAAAACTACGGAGCTCACTATCTAGACATCGTCATCGGCAACCTGGGACACCTAGACATCGCATTCAACGTATTATTACACCTGGACACCGAAAACTACGGAGCTCACTATCTAGACATCGTCATCGGCAACCTGGGACACCTAGACATCGCATTCAACGTACGATTACACCTGGACACCGAAAACTATGAAGCGCACTATCTGGATCCCGTCATCGGCAACCTGGGACACGTGGACATCGAACTCAAGGTATTAATACACGTAGACACCGAAAACTACGGAGCGCACTATGTGGACCTCGTCATCGGCAACCTGGAACACGTAGACATCGAATTCAACGTATTATTACACCTGGACACCGAAAACTATGAAGCGCACTATCTGTACCTCGTCATCGGCAACCTGGGATACCTAAACATCGAATTCAAGCTTGATTCATAAGAATCAATATATATTATATATATACTTAATTTAGCTAAATAGAAATCTTCCTTCTGACCGATAAGTCTATCGACCTTTAATAATTTACCTACTAGATCGTTCGAAATACGCGCGCGATATCGAAACTGGCGATACCTGCGCCGCCAGTGTCGAAAAAGTGAAAGGGACATTTTCTCTGATCACGTGATCACACAGATCGGCGTTAGGAGGATATCTTAATAAAAAATTTTCACATTTGGACTTTGCGTCGCAATATCTCCGCTCGTAGGGCACGTAGCGGAAAATTATATAGGAGATACCCCCCTTATTTTGACCCCAACTATCGATCAAGCTTACTTAGAACTTGATCCGTTCACTCGTTATCGAGATCTCAACATCTCGGGTACTCGCAACCCGTCGCGTCGCGTAAAAGAGTCACGGTGCGATCTCGCTCCGCGTGTACTTGGCGCGAGACACTACCGTGTCTCTTGATAGCGGATATTAAAAATAAAAATGATAGAATTTTTACATCCGTATCTTACACAATTCGAGATCGATTTTATCAATGATACTTTTGACATCCGGCCGCTATATGGCTCCCACATTTAGAATTTATCAACTGAATTTAACATCAGATTAATATTTAGCGACTTGAAAAACTCTTAAGTTTGAATAACAAAAAAAATTCATAGTTTCTTAATTAATGGTCTATGTAAGTCGCAACTTTGATGCAATAGACTCTATGTTAATCATCAATATCTTTTTAACTACAATTGACATAACAAATTTCTTCTAAGGGCTGAAAGTTCTAACAAAATTTTGATTACAATAATATAACTTCTCTCTAACACGTCATGCGGAGTTCTCGGCTTAGAGATCAGTGCGCTCTGATTCTATAACTATTAACAACAATTCGTTATCATTATATTGTCGTTGCGCAACTTTTTTATCATATATTATATCTGCACAACGATAATATAACGATGATAACGAAAGAAAATAGCGACGCGACTTATCGACTATTAGCGACTTCGTCCGAAAATGACCCGCTTTATCTTAAGATAAGAACGTAGTTACTGCATTGGCCGCTACACGGTATGGCGCTGAAACCAGTGAGAAATGCTGGTCTCGTCTCAACCCGGACCTTTGGCTATCTGTCTATTAATCTGTGATATAGCACGGAACAGAACCTATGCATATAGAGGCGCTCGTGGACGGGGACCACCTAAAACGCGGGCATGACCACTCTCATTCTTCTCTCTGGTATTATAATAATACATATACATGGAAATTAATATTGAGCTGCCTAAGATCTAAGCTTAGACCGAAAACGGCTTGTATCTTATTCGATTGTGTATCATAGCGGTCTTGTTTTCTCTTATTAATAATTTTTACGTTTTAATTGTGACATAATCAAGAGACCCTGTGTGCGCGCGTCCATGCCAGATGGTGGGGGAGTCCCAGCACTGAACACTGAAATAACAGCACTGTGTGGACCTACACAGAAGTAGTATGCAATGGTATGTGCTCATCACGTGTTCCAACATTTTTTCTCTTTTATGATTTTTTCATTTTATACGGAAAAAATCAAAACTGCCCTGCTGATAAACAGTAAGGGCCGGTATCACAGTCTCCGATTAACGTGATCCTCCGATTAAACTCACTCTGCATCTCTTTCTAACTGTCCCACTAGAGAAAGAGACGAAGAGTGAGTTTAATCGGAGGATCACGTTAATCGGAGACTGTGTTACCGGCCTTAAGTAGTATGAAAATCGATAGAAATTAGTTTCTCGTGATTAATTTTTTGATTCAGTTTCGAGTTAAATTTTTGGTAGATAATTAATTCTTTTCGCATTCATTGTGTGATCTTTATTGTGCAACTTATATTGTTAGATCGCTATAAACCTATATCAAACAATGAGATAAACGATACATTAAATAAATAAAAAAATACATTTTGAAAAATTTTAGTCAATTAAAAGTGTAAGCGTAAGTATAGCGAACGTAAGCAATTTAAATTTTGCAATTTTTTTTCTTTGGTTGATGGTGCACGTGAACGTGCGTGTATGCCGTATGTTCTTCTACCGTGTGAAAACACCCCTAACAGCACGATATATTGCAGCAATCTTGCAGCAATATTGCCACATTGCACTTGCAACGTAAAATTGCAGCAATCTTGCAGCAATATTGCCACATTGCACTTGCAGCGTAAAATTGCAGCAATCTTGCAGCAATATTGCCACATTGCACTTGCAGCGTAAAATTGCAGCAACATTGCAGCAATATTGCCACATTGCACTTGCAGCGTAAAATTGCAGCAACATTGCTGCAAGGTGGCACTGCAACATATTAAAAGACATATATATATATATATATATATATATATATATATACATATACGTACGTGTATTATATATTATATGTACCAATTTAGTAGAATGCATTTACGTACTGTGCTTCTATGTATATATAATAGATATACATATAATAGATATAATGTCAATATTAATGATTTGTGCAGTTGTATACTCTTTTTAAACTGATATTGTTTCTTAAGATGATTTTTGAAAAATTATATATTTGCGCTGGTGTGACATATGTAGACTTTATATAACACTTACATCAAATTAAGAAGTAGTCTACCACATAAGGCAGTTGGCTCACGATCCAGAGGTCCCGAGTTCGATCCCACCAAGGTAAGTGTTTTTTTCAAATACGAGAAAATATTTATAATCATAGACTGCATCTTAAGAAACAAATTTAGTTATAAAATAGTAATAAAATTTCAAAAAAAAATTTTTTTTATCCCGGTGAATATTGGAAATGTGCCACAACATTGCTGCACATTGCAGCAAAATTGCGCTACAATATTGCCACAACATTGCTGCACATTGCAGCAAAATTGCGCTACAATATTGCCACAACATTGCTGCACATTGCAGCAATATTGCCCAGGGTAGGACATAGATAGATTGCTGCAGCATTGCAGCAATATTGCATGCAATATTGCAAGCTTGCCGTGCAAGATTGCTGCAATATATCGTGCTGTTAGGGACACTACCACGTGGTGGAACATAATGTTATAACGTGTATCGGAAAATGAGACAAAAGATACATTGAGTAAGATAAAAAATACATTTCGGAAAATCTTAAAACCCATTCTACATGCAATACTGTAAGAGTATGTGATAAGACGTATATAAGCAATAAAAGTTGACCAACTACAATCAATTATTCTTGGATTGTAAAAATCTTATTAGTTAATAACTTACTGCTTACGCGTCTTACATCTACTCTTACGACTATTGTAGAATGGAACTTTATAGTCATTTAGAAATTAAGCGTAAGTCTGGCGAATGTGAGCAATCTGAAGTAATTTTTTGTTCTTTCTTTTGTGTTCGTGCACGTGTGTGCCACGTAGTAATAGAAGAACACAGAGCTCCCGATATTTCAGATTTATAAAAAAAACATTCTTCTACATTAACAAAATTAAAAAATAACTGTTATTTTCTTTAAAATAATTATTTAACAATGATATTTAACACACACATGCAGACTATGTAATAATGTCAGTACTAGTAATGCGAATGGAAGCAAGATAAACTTATTGTTAGATTATACATATAATCTTAACGCTATAATTATAAATATATATAATATTATAGTCCATTTTAGCATATGCTAAAAAAGAAAGGATTATTATTCTCCATATTTTTTGTTTTCTTTTAGAGATACAATATGACAAACTACAATAAATTTTTATATTGCAAGAGTTGTAGTCGATATCCCTACATTGGCAGAGTATCCGTAGGAGAAGAGGGTAGTGTTGACTTTGTCTATCAATTTGTGAAGAAAAGATTTGTTATCGCGAGAAGAAACCAGAATCTTAAAATATTCCATACTACTAGTTTTGACATAATTGGACCACCCAAAAATTCAAAATATGTAAATTTCCCGGTATTATATCTGTTATTGTTCTGTACAAAGTAATCGCTATCTATAAATTTATATTACAAGATTTTCTATTTGACACATTTCGATTTTCTAATATAGTCGAGAAAGGATGTTTTCGATATTTCAATATTTCCGTGGCAAAACAAAAATTTCATGAGATATCAGTTTATTGATAGTATTCCATGGTATACACGGGACTCCAATCCTAGAAATTCCAACGGGACGGAAACGAAATGTGCGCGCTAATATTTACTGATATTAGAAATTTGATGAAATCTTAATTTTTGCATTGTAAAATTTTATTGTTATTATTCTTTAAAAAACTGCAAATGGATGTTCGCAGTTGATCAATTAGTTCAGATTCAATATTTATAGTAGGAAAAATTATTATAAATGATTATAAATATTAATAGTATAACTTGAAATATATACATAGGCATGAAGTATCCGTCCTTGATTTGGTTAAAGATCGCGAATCAGTTAAATAAGACATGATTGTGTACGAGTATGTGTGTGTGTGTGTGTGTGTGTGTATTACAATTATTTTATTTACACACATACACGCAAGTAAACCCGTGTTTTGTAATATTCATATTCAAATCATATTATCTTTTTAACTGAAGTAAAACTCTATATTACACCTATCATGTATTATCCTTAGGATGCTTTAAAACGTCTAAACTGTACTATAATCGTGAATATTTATAGCATATCCAAATTATTTAATATGAGTTATAAAAGTATCTCATATTTTCGTTATGATATAAAAAAATCCAGATATAAAGAGTATATGACATACGTATGTGCATATATATCTGCGTATAAAAAATTAATTTTATGTGTAAGTTCTGTATATGAATAATTGAGAAAAGTAGCATTACGTTTATAGATTATCAGATTTAAATAGAGTATTACATTTATAATTGATCGAAAAGCAAATATGTTATTGGTACCACTAAACCAGTTTTTGTCCACGTTGTAGCGAATAAAACTTTAACCAGCCACCAGATCAAACCTAACAGAGAAGCTTGCAAGCCCAGATGAGCAATCATAAGTCTGGAACAAAAATGTACATCAATGACAACAAAGTCATTAACTATTCATATAATCACATAATCAAATATACGTACATTTTATCTTTGGAGCGTGCTTTCGGTAAAGATTTCGGAGATTCGTTATGAAGATACGCTCTGACACCTTGTATCAAATCTGTAAAATAGTCGTTCCAGACTAACGATCTAATGTCGAGTATATATATTTTTTGATCTTTTGGCGATAACGATTCGTGCAATTGCAGCAAACGCGGATTGTTAAATCTCCATTCTTGAAAGATAAATTTCTCAAGGCGCCCCAACGAATTATTAACGTTTGTATGCAAACGAACCAGACTGAAAAAAAAATAAAGAATATTTCAATTGTTCAAGAGGAACTTTGTGGCAAATCAGTGTTTTAGGTAAAATAGTCGACCCTACATAGGACGGCCTCCGCATAATCTTGTGATTGCATCCAAAATGTAAGCGGGAATAAAATGAACAAAGATGGCCGAGATTCTAAATAAGAAGAGCGACGGTAGAAACTTGAGATATGGATACCAAACGGCGCTTCGTAACGGATACTTGTGTAAATAGGTGTTAATGTCCTTTTCTACGAGTTCCCACTTGAAAGCTTTACACGTGCTAGATGTGCAGTGGTAAACCTTTAATCCTTTGTCGCTAAAATCACAGATTATATCAGAAAAGATAAATATTATAATTTAAAGGAAGCGCGTGTGTTTTTCTATAAAGTAAAATATAGAATCAAATTTCTTTTTTTTATCTTCAAAATTACCTGTCACGGTCGACATTGTAACCTGCGACAATCAGACTGTTTACTACTATATCTACTGGAATGTAATCGTAAACGAGATGCTTTGCAACTGGCAACCTTCTCACAATGCCCTTACTAGCGCCTAATATAAAACCCTGTGGTCCGTTCTTCGATATTGTCCATCCGGGAACTGGCTCTTTCCACGCTCCTATTACTAAATATGTAAAATTGTTTGAAGTATAGTCACAATGATCAGATAACTGTGTCGTAATTAAACGTAATTAAACGTAAACTCACTCATCGAAGGACGAACGATAGTTGATGGCAGGCCTCCATTTACTACTTCGTGCTCGGCCAAATGTTTGGTGAACGTATAAGGATTTGGATGATCGTTTAATATTTCTGGCGTTTTGGAATTTAAAGTAGTATCATCCAGACTATCGATCAGCTTGAGAAATGAATTCACGTCCGCTGGCGCAGGATACACTATCTCATCGACGTCGTGCAACATTGAATTAACGTACGCACTAGAGACATGAACTAGCGCCTAAAATGGCAAATGTTGAACAAAAGAAATTGTAACATAAAAATAAATAATTGTGTATAAAAATAAATAAATATGCATAAAAAATACAGAGGTAAGTTAATTACGTAAATTAATTATCTCTTTAAAATACCGGTTTACCTTGAGATCCTTGATCTCTCGGCAGAGCTGAACAATCCTGCGAGTTCCTAATAAGTTAATATTTGTCGTGTTTCTTAGATCAGCTTCAAAGTCCAACGTAGCGGCTGAATGGAAAACTACTTCCACTTTATTTATCAAGGTTGTACGATCTTGCGAGGACAATCCCAAGTTTTCTTCCCCAACGTCCCCAGCAACTGCGATCAGTTTCTTAAATAAATCGGTTTGCTTCTCCTCCTTTAATCTGTTAAAGACCTGTGTGAAAACGAATATAACTCAGTAAGCAAATTGTACACAATATGCCAACAGATGGAAAATTTGATAAAAAATTTCTAGCAAATTGGCATCAATTCGGTTCGTACTAAGCTCATGTTTCACTGGCAAAGCCAGCTGATATAATTTTGCAGCAAATTGATGACAGAAATGTCAAACACAGATTCTGCTTTGCTAATGTCAAACTATGGCTGGGTTTCAATATTCACAATTTTGAAAATCTGTAACATATACTATAGATTTTCAGCACTGGTAGTGAATATCGAAATGTAGCCTGTGTAACAAATATATCAAAATCTGCTTAATGTCTGCTATTAATCTGTTATTTCATTCAATCTGTATTTCATTGACAAACTGTTATATTTCTGTCAGCATTTTGCTAACAGCAAAATAGTGTTTGGCTAGCCAAATCTGTCACGAACAAATTTTAAAAGTGCCTACTGCAAATTTTGTCAATAGAATGTCAGCTAGAAATATAACAGAATCTGTTAACCGAACATAAATTGGCAGCAGATTGACACTGCAGCAACTGCAGAGCCAAATCTACTATTTTGTAGATTGTATTCTATTAAAATGTTTATGAAATAACAACAAATTTATGAACTAACAATTCGGTTTCTGCCGGCAATTAATCTGCTGTCAAATTATATCGGCAGAATTTAATGCAGACACAGATGAGACCGGATGTTGCAATATCTGAAGAAAATCTGCTGCCAATCTGTCGTCATACTGCAGTTTGCTTATTTTGTACGTCCCTATATCCCTTTTTCGTAGTCTTTTTGCAAGGTTCATAACAGACATTTCGTAGAAATCCGTTCTTTCGACAGCCTTGGCTGGGGGCGGAATATAGGAGAACCGGATTCCACGGACGAGGTCTCGTGGTGCGCTACTTACTGAGTTTTTCGTCAATTCCTCCAATCTCTCCGCGATCTGCTTTCCCTTCTTTGGCCGCATCAGCAGGTAAATGTTCTTGATGTCCGGGCAGTATCGTAGGAGCTTCTCTATCAGGCAGACGCCGACGAAACCGGTGCCGCCGGTGATAAATACGTTCTTACCGTTGTAAAAGTCCGTTACGTGCGATGCCATCGTTAACGGTTTCACACGTTGATTAACCAGGCACGGCAGGAGCGATTCCGTTGACGACGAGTCAGCTTCTCACAGTCAGGAACGAACGATTCGATCGAATCTCAATCAACTCAATTTACTCAACGGCTCAACACTCGCACTCTACTCGGAACGAAAAGCAGCGAGTGGCACCGCGTGCAATACAAACAACACGAGAATCGGTTATGCCAATGCCGTTGTCGTTAAGTACGCGTCGACTCGTCGACTGCTCTGCGCCGCTCTTCTCTTCTTCTTTTATTAAATTGGCTCCTGCCGCTAATCCGCAGACAATACGGCCAACATTTGCCACTGTTTGATTAACAAAGTCTGGAACTCGTTGCGTAACAAAGTCCGAATGGAAATTATCAAAAAACTGAGTGGAGATCAAGGCCGACAGTAACAGTCGACATACTCAAAAAAATTTTTCCGGGTAGAACACGTCCGAACACGTTAAAACGTGTCGTCCGCGAAACACGTCCTTTGCTCTGCGCCGCGACTCCGGTGAACGACTCCAAACTCCAAGAGTCCAACTCTCCAACCAGTCCCTGAGCTCCGGCCAGTCCAGTCGACGTGCCACGCTGCATTCGCTGCAATGCAATCTGCGCCCGCGCCTTCGCGCATGGAGCGGGAATGCGGGAAACACAGAGAAATCATTAGTTCAAGAACTTTTATTTTACGTCTATTTCTTTCAATGCAGATTATATACTTTAATCTCGGTTTAACTTACTTTTTATCTCTTTCTAGTTCCAAGAATTAGAAAAAAAGTAAGTTAATTAAACCGAGATTAAAGTAAAATCTACGTTGGGGTAGAAATGGATATATTATAGGACGACTTTGATCAAATAACTCCGATTAACTTAATCGGATGATTAATTTACCAAATAATACGCGATTTATTTTATTAATAATTAAGATTGTTAATTTTTTGTTGCTTATATGTCTACCATAATTTTTTTTTCTATATATGATATTAAATCGTAAGAAACTAATCTTTTTTTCCATGCATGTTAATACAAATAAGTTATAATCGTCGATTAATTTAACTGGCAAAATTATATTTTACAGCAAAATTTTCAATTATACAATTTATTTATAATCTAAAATCTTTTTTTCTAATATATATTAAGGGACTGCATACAGTACATACATCTAGGACAAGAAAAAGTAGCGTAATTTTTTACCATTTCTTTAGTAAAAAAAATTTTTTAATTGAAAAATCGTTATATACATCTTAAATTGTATACTTTTATCTATGAATTAACTGTTTTATTTAAGAATTAATAAAATTAAGAATGTGGCAACCATATTTCCATGAGGCGGTTTTTTCTAAAACAGCTTCCGCGATAACCGGAATATCTTTTTGATTTTTCTCGATCTGAAACAAAAATAAATTTTTTTTCTCAAAAACATGAAAAAACAGTGTTCATCAAAATATCATCTGTACATCTATATCGCCGTTCTGTAAAAAATCAATATTAAAATTGGTTACGTCAAGGACTAGTTCTTTCATCTTTTTTTATTTTTGTTTTAGACAAAAACCATCAATGAAGATATATATTCTGGTTTTTATGGAAACTGTTTAAAAAAAACCGCCTCACGGAAATGGCTGCCACATCCATAATTTTATTAATTTTTAAATAAAATTTACAAATTTAATAGATAAAAATATATATAGTTTAAGATGTATATAATAATTTTTTAATAAAAAAATTTTTTACTAAAAAATGATCAAAAATTACTTTTCTTAGTCCTAGATGTATGTAGCCCCTTAAACAATAAAAAATTAATAATTCGATTCTATCTATATGTGTCAAAATAGCACAAGTATTGAAGACAAGTTAACCCTTAAACACATACTGTCCGGTCAGTACCATCAATACATAACGTGGGTATGCTATACCCGACTCGCGTATTTCAACTGTAACTTTGCGTCCTGTGCATCAATTTTGACTTATTTTTTTTTTAAATTGTGTGCCAGACTGTAAGAAAGAAGACCATGTAAATTATATTGTGATTTAACGTTTATCTTCAAAGATATTTGCAAATAAATCGAATGAAGTCGTAAGAAAATTGTGCAAAAATCACTTTTTCTTTAAAAATTCATAACTTTAAAAAAAAAACCGATAAAGACATTTTATAAACGGATCTTAAAAGTACAGAAATGATAGTATATGAAAAAAAATACGTTATAATTATTTGTTCCAAAAAGTATAATTATTTGACATGATGAACTTGGATAATTTTTAACTTTTTTGGAGCATTTCAATCACGTGAAAAAAATTTCTGTAATTCTGGAACTAATTTATAAAAATTTTTAAGACTTTATGTCTAGTTTTTGTGATTAATAAACATAATTTAAAAGTTAAATTTGGCTTTAAAAACTTTACAACAACAAAATGGCGGGCATGAGAACCATACATATATTTATGTATTTTACAGAAATAGGTTAAAAATAAGTTAAAATTACAATATAATTCTTTGAAAGTAATTTATTTTTATAAAAAAAATGAAATTTATTATACCGAGCAGTGAGTACATATTTTTGCCGTGTGTATTTTGCACATTGGCAATTCGCATTTCAAACATTTGTACATCGTATATAAATGAAATAACAACTTGAAATAATCCGTATTGTAAGATTATAACCTCCAATTATCTGATACATTGCGGTAAATAAATAAAATAAAATATCTCAAAAAATTCCACTAACACATAACGCGGGTATGGCATACCCGAAACAAACTTTCTTACCTTTTTGCTCGGCTTCTACGGCGAATCTGACGCTGTTTCAAATTCGACGTTCAAGACGAAACCCCAAAGTTTTTTTACACGCCCATACCGGACCGCTACCGTCAACCGTTTCGAAATGGCACGTGATTAAAGAACCGACCGGGTATGGCATACCCAACATATGTGTTTAAGGGTTTTGACCATTAAATTAATCGGGGTTTGACCTTAAAACGAACCGAACGATAAAAAAAGATCTTTACGATTTGTTACTTTTTAACAAAAAGAGCTATATGTACAAGCAAAATTTGTTGTGTTTATATTGCATTGGGTTTAAGGAATTAGAAAAAGATCTTTTCTCTCTCTCTCTTTTTCTTCATGCACATAATTAGGTTTTATACGATTAATTGAAACAAAAGTAGTTGAATATGCTTCTTACTTCATATAATTAAATATAGATATCTGTATCAGAATAGTTATTAAAAACACATAAGTATAACTAAGAGACAGCGCTTTGAACAGCATTTTCCATTTTAATTGGTGGTTGTAAACTAGAATTAACTTTAATTAACTATAATAGAATTAATTAGATTTAACTGGGATAAAAAAAATAAAATTTTAAAGAATCGAGTTAATCAGGGTAGAAATGAAAAAGAGATATGTTTCCTTTATACATTTTCTTTCTGTATTATAGAATTTCGTACAAACCCGTCTTTGATCCATTTAATCTAAAAACGTTAAAAAATACCATTTGACAAAGAGAAACACATCTTATATAGCTTTGCATACGAGTTTGTTGTACAATCAGTGATTCCAGGGTTATACGGATTTGAATATAAATCTTCGTATTAAAAAATAAAGTGTTTATTTCAATCTTTGCTCTTTCTATTGATTCTATTAACATATACTTAATTAGAAATATATTTTTAAAACCTAAAATTTGAAGAAACTGTAAAAAATATTTTGAAATTTTTAACATTGATCAGCTAAAACATGTAATTGAATAAAGAAAATATATGATAAAGTATACTGTAGTATCGGTCAAAAGTATTGCATCATTTATATCTTATATAAAGAAAGACGTACATAAATGTTATAAAATTTTATTTTAGTGCTATTATTTTATACTTTGATAGGAATACTTTGAGAAAAATAAAGATTTTAATAATTTTAATTGACGTTGAACATTTTTTGTCAATAATAATTATTTATCGTCAACTGGATCATTAAGATCTTTGTTTTTTTCTCAAAATATTCCTGTAATTAAAGTATAAAATAACAGTACTAAAATAAAATTTTATAACGTATATGTACATTTTTCTTCATTAAAGTAACGACTTCCTTTTCCATAATTAAGCGATTCAATACTTTTGATCGGTACTGTATATATATATTAATAATTAATTACATCAAATTACATTAAAAACACGTTCAAGACTTTATAATAATTACTATTTAAATTAATTACGATATTCTCATGTAAATTGATTTCTCACTAAATTTTTCGTAATTTTTAAAGAAGTCTTATAAAGCCATTATTGTTCAGCAATAACCGATTGAAATTTATCTAAGCCGTTATTCTGCTGATCGTCGCGTAATCCTGAGATTTCGCAAACCTTTATCGTGGAAGTCACGCGTCCGAGATGCCATTTATTCATACACGTTAATGTACTTGTTAGTCAATCGCGGCGTTCGGTCATTCTGTTGAAAGTGCTCAGTCTAAGATAAATAATGAGGTGCGCAAAATCTTTAAGTCGCGGACAATCTTTGCGATTCTCACAACGCACGATAGAGCTCATTTCTTCGAATAGCTGAAAAAAAAAGAGACTATACTGCGCCGCAATCTAAAGTACGTCTCAGTTTTACTTTGCGCCGCGCAAGCATTTGCATGCGCGGCAATTTTTACTTCTTGCGTGCATTTCGCAATACACGGAAGTGAAGCGTATATATATAAATCGAATTTACGACGGTGCACTTCTCATTAGCACTTTTTGCGATATGTGAAAAGTAAAAACATGATTTATTCAGCGTCTTTGTAATTAACACGAGCCCTCCGATAAGTGGCATGTTCTTGCGGTGACGTACATTATAAAATTTATATATCTCTTGATATTTTTATTTTAAAGCTTAATCTACATTATTTGACACAAATGTCATTACCTTACATATATACATTTCCCAGATATGTTTTAAAAATATCTTTTGCATCTTGCCTTTCATATACGTTTATTTCATGAAAAGACACATTTGTATCTGCATTATTAAGAGCAGTTTTATTATTTTTGTAATTTTTGTGCAAGGGACTCACGATTTGGACCCGACACTCGCCAATAACATTTTCGGTGTTTTATTAAATTCTGTTGTATATTCAAGATCTTGAAGTTCCAAGAAAAAAGGTAACCGCGACTGAAATCAGACACTTTCACATTTAATAGCAGGGAATTGACTACTTTCGCCGTGTATATAACAGCGAGGTATTGACTGTAAAAGTATCATGTCGCTTTAAACCGGTAGATCGCTATACGATTTATTAACACAGAAACCTGTTGTATTATTCAAGCTGCGCGATTATAAGTTCAAGGATTCTTGAACTTATTGTTGCAGAGAAAAACGATGTGACGATTAACAGAATTATCTCGTAATAATGAAATATGGTCATATCGATCTCACTTTACATGATTTATAACTCGCATGAGAATACAGGACACAATTTTATTTGTAATTATAATTGTCTCACCATCTGGTAAGTCAAGTTTTTCCTCTTAATCACATAAATATCTTCCACTTTGATTTGCAAACAAACAAATAACACACGTGAAATCGATTCGATAAGATATAATTATCTGAAGCGATGATAATCGTTTGAATGATATGATTACGAACGAGAAATTGCTGCAGGTATACGTAAACCTGTGACGACAGAGAGATTTTAAAAATAGCATTGTACAATGATTAACATAATGCATTTCAAGATTGTGACGATGCATTGATTTATAGCTTACAAGTCAGGTACTTGATGCTGGAATGCTCGTATATGTCGTGTGTCGGCTCTTTCATAACGATTTGTGACGCGAGATACGAGTGGTAATGAAGTTCGT
Organism: Temnothorax ravouxi; assembly: GCA_030770255.1. Taxonomy (NCBI): domain Eukaryota; kingdom Metazoa; phylum Arthropoda; class Insecta; order Hymenoptera; family Formicidae; genus Temnothorax; species Temnothorax ravouxi. The sequence continues at coordinate 18,968 of JASTWP010002838.1, forward strand.
GTTTAAAGTAAGCATTCGACCGTGGCCGACGTTATGTTTGACGTATGACAATGTACGCGAGGCAAATTGCATGCAAATAAATGCGGAATCTCTCGCAAAAACGAGGCACGTTAAAAAGATTGTACGACGTGCGCCGCTTTACCGAACTTCTAAGATAAACGTACAGTTGTTTTAGTACTTAAAATGTAAAAAGTCCAGAATGGCAGATACAATATATGGCAAATGCGAACAATAAAATATCTTCGGATTCTCTAATAAAAGATTCGCGTTGACACGGTTTTAAGATTAAAAAGATACATGAAGATTATAGAGACATGTACAATGCAACTTATAAAAACAAAATAAAAAAATCGGTATCAAAAAATTAACCCCACCACCGTCATTCCCGAAAAATTCTACTTCATACATAATTTTTTAAAATTCGGTCTATTAACGAATGAGTAGTTCAGACAAACAGGTCAGACAAACAGACAGACATACAGACAGACGTCAGGTTCTTATAATAATTCCATTTCAAGAAAATCAGTTATTAAAAACCACCAAAATTTTATCACAAATGCTTTAAAATGAGATATCAATTATTACTCTACGATTATTATAGTTTTGAAGATATAAACGTTCAAAGTGTGATATGTTTTCGTTGCATCGTCGCGTTGCATCGTAGCATCCGTGGATACCCCTCCTACCGCGGAGAAAGACGTAGTTCTACGTCAAAATATAACAACACGTATGTACACATTGCTGAAAATTGTGCAGTAAAACCCAAAACTCTCGGTAATTATATTTAATTATTCTTTTTATATAATTTTTTCTATATATATGAAGGGGTAAAGGTAATTATGCAGTTTAGGGGAAGCACCTCCGATGACCTTGACCTTGACATATGTTGTCAAGGTCACCCTCTTGAGTGACCTTCAGAAGATTTTAGCCGTCGCTCGTTTTTTATTAAAAAGTTATAAACAAAAAAAGTTTCGAAAATATAGCAGTTATTTTAAGTACTGAGAGGCATAAACGACTATTACGTTTTTTTTGTAAACATATGTCAAGGTCACCCTCCTGAGTGACCTCAGAAGGTTTTAGCCGCTTTATTTTATATATTTATACCTTTTACATTTATTTACCTTTTTTTACATTTATTTACATTTATTTGCCTTAAATATTGTTAAAAATTTGCATTACCAGAATTGCATTACAATCGCCACATGAAGATAACGACTGCGCGCCATATCAAACTTTTCATACTTAAAACTTTCGGATCTTTATCAAGCAAGTATATCTTTTAACATTTAAATATATTATCATAAAATATAAAAAGATATTGCGTGATAAACAATCACAGTATTGTTTCGTTAAAGTTTAAAAACAATCTCTTTAAAGTTTAAGCAATTTATTCCTTTAAAATAAGCTCTGCTTGTCTGAAATAATTATTTTTTAAATATAAAAACATGTATAAATTTACATAATTATATTTTTCTCGAGGTGCGATATTATTATCCCATTGGACAAACTGGGATATGTCTGGTATCATATTATTATACACATAAAACTGCAAATTATGGCACATTCGATTTTATAGATGCCAAGTTCAGATACGACAACTTAATAACATGCAGTATGATTATCTATTTTGTCGTATCATGCCAGATTCGTAGAATGATCACTTTAACAATACCATCTGCAGATATATACGGACATTTATTTCGACTATTCCACCGACGAGATATATTATGATCAATCCTGGACTCTGTCCTGGAGAGTCCGCATTGCAGGTAATTATAAAGATCGATATATTATCGATTGTTGATGTAATGGGATTCCTCTCAAAACTTCTTTATTAATATTCAAAACTTTTTAAAAATAATTTATTTGAACACACAATAATATTGTAGGTATATAGAAATATATTTTTTTACTTTTAATTAATAATAATTGTTTATTAATTAAGGTATTCCTTTCACGGAGGAGCATATTTTGTAGGCGCTTAAGCAGGTTCTCAGCAAACTCTTGTATATTGCATTAAACTTATATAAAATCAAGTTATAATTGATTATTATGTTTAATTATAAGAAAAAAGTGAAAATATTATGTGTATTTATAAATTTTTCATTTTTCGGTAAATTTTACTGTCAGAACAATATGGCAACGCTGCGCTTTTCAGAGCGCCAATTGTAAAATGTGAAGTTGATAACAAGTGTCAATGTAAGTGTCAATTTCATTAATCAAAAAATATTGTGACATTTTCTTTGTATCAAAAAGAGATTTTATAATAATAATGAGTGCATGATAAGAAACATAAATTGGGGAGTAATGTGGACAAAAATAAGGGACAATTTGTGAAAATAAAAGTGAAGCAGCGCACTCAAAATATTATCAATTTTATAAAGAAAAAATGGTAAATATGCAGAATTTGGGCTTCCTCACCGATTTCGTTCAACTTAGGCTTAAACAACGCGTTTTTGCGTGAAACGACCGAATCTGGCAGAAAAAAGCGTCGCTCTGCCCCGCGACGCGAGATATTAATCGTTAAAGTTGACAGGAATCAGGTTATGATTCCTGTCATACCGACGAGCTGTAGCGACTACGAACATGCCCTGCGGCCACACGCGTATGCTCAGTGGCCGCACGCGCATGCAAAAGTGCGCGAATTTGAAACGTATGTATATACTTATATAATGCATATCACTTATTATTGTTAGCTTTCAATGATGAATATATCTTACATAATATATCAAAGCACATGTATGGAGAGGTGCAGTTTAATGATTTTCATTAAAGCAGGGCACACACACGTGTGTATGTCCTGCTTTATAGAAGTTGTGATTTTCGTTTAAAGCAGGGCACACACACACACACGTGTGTATATGTCCTGCTTTATAGAAGTTGTGATTTTCGTTAAAGCAGGGCATACACACGTGTGTATACCCTGCTTTATAGAAGTTGTAATTTTCGTTTAAAGCAGGGCACACACACACACACACACACACACACACACATGTGTGTATGTCCTGCTTTATAGAAGTTGTGATTTTCGTTAAAGCAGGGCACACACACACACACAACGTGTGTATGTTCTGCTTTATAGTTGTGATTTTCGTTAAAGCAGGGCACACACACGTGTGTATACTCTGCTTTATAAAAGTTGTGATTTTCGTTTAAAGCAGGGCACACACACACACACACACGTGTGTATGTTCTGCTTTATAGTTGTGATTTTCGTTAAAGCAGGGCACACACACGTGTGTATACTCTGCTTTATAAAAGTTGTGATTTTTGTTAAAGCAGGGCACACACACGTGTGTATACCCTGCTTTATAGAAATTGTGATTTTCGTTAAAGCAGAGCACACACACACACACGTGTGTATGTTCTGCTTTATAGTTGTAATTTTCGTTAAAGCAGGGCACACACACGTGTGTATGTCCTGCTTTATAGAAGTTGTGATTTTCGTTAAAGCAGCGCACACACACGTGTGTATATGTCCTGTTTTATAGAAGTTGTGATTTTTGTTAAAGCAGGACATACACACGTGTGTGTGTGTGTGCCCTGCTTTAATTGAAAATCACAACTTCTATAAAGCAGGGTATATACACACGTGTGTGTGCCCTGCTTTAACGAAAATCACAACTTCTATAAAGCAGGACATACACACGTGTGTGTGTGTGTGCCCTGCTTTAATTGAAAATCACAACTTTTATAAAGCAGGGTATATACACACGTGTGTGTGCCCTGCTTTAACGAAAATCACAACTTCTATAAAGCAGGACATACACACGTGTGTGTGTGTGCCCTGCTTTAAACGAAAATCACAACTTCTATAAAGCAGGGTATACACACGTGTGTGTGCCCTGCTTTAACGAAAATCACAACTTCTATAAAGCAGAACATACACACGTGTGTGTGTGTGCCCTGCTTTAATGAAAATCCTTAAACTGCAGTTAAATACTTTTAAAGCGCGTCACTAACCTACATAGGTTAGTTGACGCGCTTTAAACACTTAAATACTTTATAAAGCGTCACTAATCTGTACGCCGAAAGAATATCATTTCGAATTATATTACACTTCTGACTTACCAACCAAACAGTTGTCACGTGACCTCTTGCATGCGCGTGCGGCCACTGAGCATACGCGTGCGGCCGGCATGTTGCGTAGTCGCTACAGCTCGTCGGTATTGTGACAGGAATCATAACCTGATTCCTGTCAACTTTAACGATTAATATCTCGCGTCGCGGGGCAGAGCGACGCTTTTTTCTGCCAGATTCGGTCGTTTCACGCAAAAACGCGTTGTTTAAGCCTAAGTTGAACAAAATCGGTGAGGAAGCCCAAATTCTGCATATTTACCTTAATTTTTGAGGTGCAGTAGCTATTCTATATAAATACCTAATTGGCATTGTAACTGTAATTTATATTTTGGTAAAGAAGTCCGATTTTGCAAATTATCCAGTTTTTAATGGACGTCGACTTGTAGAAATTAAAATGCTTGCAGTTGAACTGTGGTGTACTGCTTGTGACATGCCTTTATCATTAAGAAATATTAAATCAGAACAATTATTTGGTCTTGCAAGTATTTTCCAAATTCAATGCAAAATATGTGACAAAATTTATTAATATGTAACAAGATTTATTTTTTAAAACATAATAAATAGTTGATAATAAACCGTACGTATATAATGAACTGAAGTGTGAGATGAGCGCACAGCTTGCAGCGTTTCCAAATCATTCCTTGAAAGTCGCCATTAAAAATATTCATCTATAAACCACATTTCAAGTCAACTTTTAACATAAACATTTTGTTTAAATATTCGGTGACTCGGTATTTTTATTGGCACTATCAAAAGTATAGAATTTAGCGAATATGTAGCGCAGTTAATATTTAATATCTTAAATTATTTGATAAACAAATTATTACATTGTAGTGTGAAAAATAGACTTTTTCGACAACGTCACATATAAAATATCGAATTTTCAAAGTTATAATTCTTCTTTATATGTTCGGTAATGTGGTTTAATTTTTTTTCTGGCGTAAAGATATGCATTTTAACTTTCTCGTACCAAAAAATCAGTTAATTCTTAAGACTTTGGTGTCATGAAAGGAATACCTTAATAACACTTTTCTTATTACAGTGTGTACACATTTTCTTATTAAAATATATACATGAAAATCAAAATTTAGTTTAAATAATTTTTGGCATCAATATTGTACGGCCTAAATTTACTAACAGCGCTAAAAAAATAAAACGCATTCACGGCATTATGCACCGTGGACTAATTTCCCGTTATGTAACCTCGAAATGTATAAGTTTACTTTAAATAATATAAATTATCAGTATTATCACAGATAATTAATTTTTACACAGATAGTTTATTAAATTGACAAGAAAATATTAACATAAATGTACTTACGTTAATAAAAAATAGAATTTTATTATTGCAGCCTGTTATTTGCATAAGATATTATGCAAATGTATTAAAGAAACTGCAACTTACTTAGTCGCGGAGAGCACAGCGAACGCATTAAATAATTTATAACATATCTTTCAGCTAAAAATAATATAAAAACTGATAACAGCACATTGTAAGAGTAATAATCTCGAAACATTTTTCATTACATGGCAGCATCTCTGTAAAGAGATATCGATCGTATCCCATTTATGCCCCGTGGTCCCATTATGCCTCGGGTTTCCCTACATTATTTAAAGTAGATACAACAATATGATTAAATTAATACACATTTATTCATCACGTGAGAATTATACACGGAGAGAATTTTTTGTTATATTTTACATTTAAATTCACTACAAACTTGGGACAACTTGGCAACCAAGGGATTTTTAAAATATATAAAAGACATTTTACGAACAACGTGATAAAAATTACCATGCAGATTGGTAAATATTGAAAAATTATTGAGATATATTTTAGTAAAATTAATCTGATATAAATATTTTATATTTTAATGAAATAGATATTAATATTTCTTATTATGGTGAATATTAATCAGAATAGCTCACATAAAATTCTTGGTGGTACATGTTGTCCCACAACTACCATGATTTCAGGGTAAATTTTAATAGTATTCCATTTAAATGTTTAAAACGGTAAAACCGAATATACCAGATTTGTTGCTCTCTGTTGCGATATCAGATTGTTATATAAACTCATGAAGGATCACGCACTTTAGTTCAATTATCGGCCGCTTGGTGCTTATCACCTTGTATCTTTGCGATTATTTAAGTTGTTTCTAAAATTTATGTTATACATTTATATCATAATTATATCATAATTTCTAATATTTTAGTCGAAAATCTTGCAAATAATTGGATAACTTTAATTCGTTAATGTTAACTATTCGTTAATGTTAACTATTATTCAGTTTAATTTCACTATTAGTTCCATTTCGGAAAAATAAAATTAACAAAAAATTTCCTTAGTTTTCGATAGCGATTGTTTTGTTATGATTCTTATAACAAAAGATAAAGTACAGATAAATACTTCGGATCCTATAGGCAGAACTTATGGTCCGATCTTGTACTCAAGATCCTTCTCGTCATACACTCGAAATGTTGTATGGTCATTTTATTTGCTGGTAGTCTTAAGACTGTCCAGGCGACATTCGGAGTATACGCTCGGACCGCTCGGACTAATGTGAATATTGTTCCTAAGGATCTGGTAGTCTGATACTGGTCAGAAAATAGTACCTTTATCTTTACCTTTACCTGCATATTTATAAGACTGATTATTTTATAAATCGTAAAAGACTGACTAGCTCCTAGTTCGATAAATCGTGATTTAGTTAATCTGGCTTAGCCCTATACTCGGTCTAACTAAAAGTACACTGCTTTAAGAAACTGTTTCTTTATTCGGTTTTTACAGTAATATGCATTGTGTGAAACGAATACAAAGCGGTGATAAAATTCAAACAAAATCAAACAGCATTGCGATTAAGGACAATCGTGGTTGAATCGATTATGTATCGTTCACAATTAGACATAGATATTGGTCACAATTCTATGTCGGTACCGACCATTTGTGCATCGATCACAATTGTATTTAATCTCGATTGTCCTCAATTGCAATACTATATACTGGTTTGATTTTATTTGCACTTTACCACCACTTTGTATTCGCTAGTCCACTATGTATATTGCAGTAAAAATCGGGTGAAGAAGCAGTTTCCTTGTTCCATTTAAATACAGTATATCTTCTGCGTCTTTCACATAGTATATCCGCCATGTCTTCCACATAATTTAATACAGAGTCGGGTATAATATAATAATGGTTTAGGGTTTAGGTTTAGGAAATTATGCTTACAGTATGAATTCTGCTTACTTAACTGAACCGGTAACGTTGACTACTTTTTTTTGAAGCTGTATTTTCTTATTTTTTTCAACATTAGTTACAATAACCCGGACAGCCGAATCTGTCGAGATTTTGAAAGTGTCTGCTGCAAATTGTCAATAGAATATCAGCAGAAATGTAAAAAATACTATTAATAGAACAATAGCGGATTGACTGCAGAAACAGCTCATCCGCTCAATTATTTCGTGACTATTTGAATGATGTAGTTCATTTAAATAAATGTTTATGAAATGACGAATTTTCTTCGGTTTTTGCCTACAATCTGTTGTCGGATTATAACTGGCAGACTCTGCCAGCACAAGGCACAAAGTTTAATGCGGGCAGAGATGATACCGGATTTTTGTGATATCTAAACAAATCTATTGCCAATCTCTTGTCATACTGCGTGAAGTTTACTATTGCACTGTAAAATGTTAAAGGATGAAATTTAAACCAAAACCTTGGGTTAAATAACATTTTATTATTTTTAACTACCATATGTGTCGAAAATTATTATTTTAACACAAAACACTGTTATTTTTTTTTCATTTTATTGGTTTACAATTAGTTAAATTAACATTGTTTTAGTTAATTACTATATTGAGCAGGAGCACCTATAGGATCAAATGGTCAAAAATTACTCAGATTGAGTATAATTTGACACTACGAATTTAACAGAGTGGGTTTACATCGCATTTAACTATTATTCCTTTACGGTGATTCTCGATGATAATTACAGCCCAGTTGTCTTTTTCAAAATTCTTTCTTTCTCGACCCAAAGTCTCGGTGTTTAGTGCGGATAAAAATAGATAAAAATGATAAATTTGCCTCACGAAACAGACATAAGAAGAGTCAACCATTGTATATTCGTAATTTATCTTCGGCGAACTCACACGGCTGTATAGACACTGCAGATGTGAGCTAATTCCGCAAATGTTCAATTATGCCCGATCTACAATAAGAAGTTGATCCGTCTACATTACGTAGAGTAAGCCTAAATTAAGTATTAAGAGCGGCGTAAGGAGTAAGAGTAAGGGCGTAAGCGAAATGAATAATTTCCATTTCGTCTTACTCCTACTCCTGCTTTTCTTACGTTCGACCAATTAGAGCGCAGGAGGAAAATACGGCAAATGTGCGAGATTCGAGTTTCCGGGAGTGTAAACTACGTTTCAGTGTTCTGAAAATATTTAATATAAAATTTATGCTGTACAAATTTGATATAAAATGAAAGAATTAAACAATGTTAGACGAGGACGATGTGTTGGACAGCGCTTTTGACAATGATAGTCATGATCAGAATGTATCAGAATCTCAAATCGAAATATGGAAATCATTAATTAATTTGGTTCAACCAAATTTGTTGCTGTATCAGAAAAAACACAAAGATTATAGTAACAAAAGTATGAAAATACAGATATGGAACAGTATTGGGGCAGCCTTAATACCGCCAATGACTGGTAAGTGAATAACGTTGAAAAAGTGAGGTTAGATTTGGGAAACTGATTAAGAGATTTCTTTTTCGAATACAATGTATTGTGTATTTGCAGGAATTGATGCAGAAAAAATGTTTTATCGTTTGCGTCAAAAATTTGGTAAAGAGCGCCGGAAAGTAACGCAGTCGCAGGCAAGATCTGGTGCAGGGGCAGATCATGTGCCGTACACGTCCAATTGGATACTCTACAAAGATCTAATGTTTCTAGCTGATCATATTCAACCTGGACAGTAATTGAATCATTATAAAAACAATAATTATAAAATTTATGCTTGCATTCTTCTATTTGCTTTACAATAATTGAAAGGTATCCGTTATGTATAAGTTTTGTTTAAGATGAATTATTTGCACAGGACATCATCAAATTTCCAGCCGGTTATTCCGAAGCGCAAGAAAGCTATAGCTTCACAAATGTCGCATTTTAGTAGCTCACAACTCTATAGCTTGCAACGTGCTAGCTCGCAGCCTTCCAGCTCACAATGTGCTGCATCAACACCTGCAATCATATATGTACACCACCAATAACTTCAGAAGAAAGCACAGATGTAATATTGAATATTGACTTGAATAATGAATCTTTAGGTATAAAAATGATTAAATAATTGTAAAATATTGCATATGATTAACGTTTTTTTTATTATTATTTATGATAACTGGTGCTAAGACTTCGATATTTTGTTATACAGTAGGGTTCGTAAATTTCCCGGTAGACGAATAAGATCTAAATATCGTACGAATACTTAAATGTGATTCGTCTGCCTGAATTGTACCTAATTATCTCGGGAAGGCATTTATATGAGCCTACTGTAAAAGAATATCAATCATTATATTAATAATTTTAATTGTTGCACATCCAGAATTTTTAACTGAAAATGAGAAAGCATCTATAGCAGATTCCACGGAATTGTCTTCAGTATCACTTTCCAACTCGTCAACTTCACAAGACATTATATACAGAAGCATGCAAAAAGTCGTACTCCCTGCTATCACACCTCAAAAACTGACACCACCAGCAGATAATACTAAAAAAAGAAAACACCAGACAAGTAATGAAGTAGATGCAGCAGTGGTACAATCATCCGAAAACATCTCCTTCTTAGCTAACACACTGGACATTGCACTAAATAAAAAACTAACATCAGTATCAGAACCGACAAAACCAAAATTATCTGATGCAGTAGAAAATATGATGAGTGGTATAGCCTTAGGATTGGGCAAAGTTCCTGAAGATCATCAAATGGATTGTTTTATATCGATCCTTAATTGCATTAACAATTTTATAAAGAAATGAATCTTTCTTTTTAAATTTTTTTAATATGCATATTTGATTATTTTTCTTTCCATAAATGACTTCTTATTTTTGTTTTCATTTTATAAAGTAAATTTAAATTAAAATTTAAAAAGTAAATTTTAAGTTTAGTTCCAAAAAACACTGAAAGAGTAGCCTTGCCTATATGATTTACTTTTTTCGTAGGTATAATTTTTTTTGCATTAATAAGAAATTTTTTCATTTTTAAAACACCGAACATACCTATCTTATACTTTATGTACAGCCTAGAGTCTTTCAGTCGTTACTTTTAGAGAGAGTCATGAGATGAGTGCGTGTGAATCATCCTTTTTCGTTTATTGCTACTGCTCTATCATCCTCTTTTCTGTATTTATTTCCCTTGCGAAGAAACGATACAACACTGTCTTCGCTCGCGCTGCTGCCTCTCCTTCTTCGTTTAAGTTTATGTTTAGTTTTGAATTTATTTAATTAAATTCTACAAAATGTTTTTATTTTATTTTTAAAACATTTCTTGACCAAATAATAAAAGGTTTATTTTTGTGGATTACATTATTATTAAAAATATTAAGAAATATATAGAAATGTTAAGTATTATGTAATGATAAAATATAAATGTTGAATACTGCTCGGGGGGCGGTGGAGCCGTCCCCGGATTTGCGATAAGCGTGACTCGAAGGACCAGGGGAGGTGTGTAATGCCTCCCCAAAGCGAATAGAAAGCGAGAATCGATGTAAAAGGCATGCGACTCACCGTTCGGGATGCCGTCGTCTCCTCGAGGATCCGTCTCGTGCAAGCTCGTGGTGGCACGTGCAGCAAGGCAGCGGGCAAAGGCAGGCAGCAAGCAAATATCGGGCAAGCAAGGCAGGCAGCAAAGCAAGCAAGCACGGAAGGCCGTCGATCTGGCGAACCTTCTGGATCTCGGAATCCGACGGTATAGCGTAGTGCGTGTGCACCCCGAGACGTGTTAAACGAAGGACTTCTTGTGAGAGAGTGTTCGTGCTCCGGCGCTGTAAGTGTCGCGCGTTCGCGCCAGTAAAGGAAAATCAGCCTGGCCCGTCTGGAGTTAGAGGGAGCGCGGCTATTGACGAAGTTGATGGAAAAAAGTTGATGGGGCGCTCGCATTGCGGATCGAGGCGAGGACGTTATTGGTGTGACTCCGAGGTGGTCTTGGCTTGGATCAGTAAGGAATCGTCGCATTGGAAAAACCTTCGTGGCAAATCAGGGTCGCCGAAATACAGGAGACATCATCGAGATCACAGTGGCATCATGTTAGATCTGGGAGAGAACCCGGCCGATATACTGTCTAGGGGCGTCGGACCGGAGAGACTGGCGAGCCAAGAGTTGTGGTGGAAGGGCCCAGCTTGGTTAGAGGAAGAGATCGTATATCCGTTGGAGCCGACAGTTTTGATTGAAGCACCGGAAAAAAAGGCTAGTATCGATGGTCGTTAGCGCGGATGCAGAGTTGGACGTCTGGCGACGATATTCATCGTTGAAGCGATTGAAGACCGTCATAGCCTACTGTCTGAGATTTGCTTACAACTGCAGGCGAGTGACCGATCGGCGATCGGGTTGGATCACCGTGGGAGAATTGGAGGAAGCCACGAGAATTATATTGAAGCATCATCAGAGGCGATATTTCGCGACGGAGATCGCCGCTCTGAAATCGAAACGTTCAATCTCGAGAAAGAGTAGATTATTAGCTCTCAACCCTTTTGTGGACGACGCGGGAATGTTGCGAGTAGGCGGTCGCTTGAGGAATGCGCCGCTATCCTACGGTCAGAAGTTTCCAGTGATCCTTGCGACGAGTGATCAATTGACAGACTTGATAATCAGAGACACACACCTGAGAAATATGCATGCAGGCCCCGAAGCGCTTTTAGGTTTAATTAGAGAACAGTATTGGATCATAGCGGGTAGATCGGCAGTCAGGAAGGTCCTGCGTAGATGCTTAGTTTGTTATAGGTTTAACTGCAAAAGCCCGCAAGAAATAATGGGAAATTTACCAAGAGATAGAGTGAGCCCTGGTCGAGCGTTCTTAAATGTAGGTGTCGATTATGGCGGACCATTTAATATTAAGGTCACACGTAATAAAACGGCCAAAGCGTATTTATGTTTATTTGTATGTTTTGCGACACGCGCTGTCCATTTAGAATTAGTAAGTGACTTGAGTACCGCGGCGTTTCTTAATTCATTACGACGTTTTATTGCGAGACGAGGAAAATGTTTAAATATTTATTCGGATAACGGTACGAATTTTGTAGGAGCGAATAATGAATTGCAGGGGTTAAAAAACTTATTGCAGGATCGAGATCATCATCGACAGGTTGATGCGTTCTTGTCAGAGCAATCGATACAATGGCATTTTTTGCCGCCCTACACTCCGCATATGGGAGGTTTGTGGGAAGCGGGTATAAAGTCAGCAAAAACGCGATTGAAAAAGGTATTGGGCGAGGCGCTCCTTACATTCGAAGAGTTTTACACGCTTCTAACGGAAGTCGAAGCATGTTTGAATTCGAGGCCCTTGATGCCGATGTCGAGTGATCCGTCAGATCTCACTGCAGTTGACCCCGGGTCATTTTATAATCGGAGCGCCGTTAAATGCGATACAACAGGAAGATCTGACGGAAGTACCGACTAATAGGTTGAATCGCTATCAGTTGTTAGTTAAATTGCAGCAACATTTTTGGACTCGATGGAGTCGAGAGTATTTGTCGCAATTACAATCAAGGTCCTAAGTGGAGGAGCGCTACTTCCGATCGAGATAAAGTGAAGCCTGGCGATATGGTGATCTTGAAAGATGCGCAGATTCCTCTTAGGTGGAGGTTAGGACGTATCGTAGAAGGTACACCCAGATAAAGAAGGGCATATCCGAATAGTGAGCATTCGAACAGGACAGCGGTGTAGTACAGCGTGCGTTGACAAGGATTTGTATTCTTCCGATATCTGAATGAGAAATGAAATGTAGAACTTGTATAATTGGGATTTGAATTGAATGTATTGCGAATCGAATTGAATGTATTGCGTTATGACTTATGACGATGGTGTTGAAAAAAGATATTTCAAGGCGGGCAGGATGTTTGCGCGCCGATCAATATATCGATAGAGTAGCGACGATCGAGATACTAGCGCCTTCCGAGAGTAGGGAGTATAGGGAAGGTGGGGAGCGTAACGAGCCGTTCCGGGACAGTTGGAGATCGAACACCGTACCGACAAGATGTAAATCGAGAAATAGTCTGTATATTATAGAATAAAGCCTTGAGAATTTGCAAGTATAATAGAACACCCTCGAGTACAATTACTAAAGAATCGCGAAACCCTACTTATCCTGAGAATTGTCTCTAACCGAGAAATTTGACCTTGCAGCCGTCAGCTGCAATTGTGCCGACTGCGGCAAAAACGCAAGCAGAAGCCGGTGGTGATCGACGATAGGATCCTCGACGAGCCAATCGTACCACCGCGCGACCGCAAAGACAAACCGGCGAGAGACCAAATGTACCGGAACACGGTGCCAGGAGCGGGCCTAGAGGACCTGCACCAGCCACCATACATCATTGCGGCCATCAAGGACGCCGCAAGGGTGTCAAATGCGATGCCTCATGGGCAATCTTAGATTAAGGATTTGCAATAAAAAGACAATTAGGTTAAGTGACAAATTTAGTCGGTTCCGACAACCGTCGATAGACAAGTGTGGCAAAACAGAATTTATTTTGTGTCGGTTTTGGTTTTAAATTTCTTTGCTCTCTTATTTTCCTTGTTCCAAATAAAAGTAATTAGGTAAGAGAAATGATTTGGTTTTTCTTGGCGTTTACCGGAATATCGAATTAAGCGAATGACTATTCGAGATTGTGTTTCATTAATAGAGCACAGGCAGAGAGAAGGATGAGAGGCGCAATGACGGCGATTTTCTTGGGACGCTTTTGCTAGGCCGTACAGTAGCGCCACACATCCACTTTCAGGAATTGGAACTACGAGTCACATCCACTTTTCGATATTGTCGATGAAGTTGGTTCATGTCCGTGCTACGTATACATCCACTTTTCGATATTGTCGGTATTTGGTGGTTCGTGTCCGTGCTACATCCATATGCTGCGGCACGCGCCGGCTATGCGACGTTGCCACGATGCTGCACGATGCCACGCATTTCGGGTATCGCGTCTCCGTGCCTCGCCAGCCGGCCGGCCAGCCGGGCCAGCCTCGCAGACTGCCAAGTCTCGAGTTGTCAAATCGACGATGCGCTACGTTACATTTATAAATATTTATTTAATTATATTTACAATTTATATATATATATATATATGTATATCTATATATATTTATATATAATTATAAAAATTGCAAATAATTAAATAAATATTAATAAACATAAAAATTAAAATTTGTAAGAATAATGTATAAATAGCAAACCCTGTTTTTGCCCTGGTTTTGCTCTTTTATCTGAAAAAAGTCCTACATTAGAAAAACATTAACTTTAGCATTAGTATAGCATGATATTTAAATTTAATATTTAAATGCATAATAATAATTAAATAACTATTAGCTATCGCGAGAAAAAATTGTAATTTATAGTATTCTTTTTACTCTTATTAAGTTTATAATTTTAGCTATGCATGTTTAAATGACCAAATCACGAGTGCTAAAAAAGAGATATTGGATTAAAATAGAAACAATTTATTAAACAAACAATACACACGGTTAACGTTTCGACTGTATGTACTTATAGTCTTCTTCGGAACGGATTGCTATGGAAGAAGAAAATGAATATCAAAAAACTTGTTAACGTGTTAAGTTAGCATACTAAAACATGAAACAATCTCTTAATAATATGAATAAAATAACCCTGGTAAAAATTTTGACTGGGCGCTTGCATGGCACTGACCAGCGTGCCACACTGCCATTTCAGGAGCTGGCATGGCACGCTGGTAAGCGCCATCCGCGAAACGTCACGTTTTGCCCGCTAGCGCCACAGATCTGACGTGGGTGCTGGCATGGCGCTGGCATGGCGCTAACATGGCAGCGGTATTATATGATATTCACCTGGCATAAAAAAAATTATTTTTTTTTCGAAATTTTATTACTATTTTATAACTAAATTTGTTTCTTAAGATGCAGTCTATGATTATAAATATTTTCTCGTATTTGAAAAAAAACACTTACCTTGGTGGGATCGAACTCGGGACCTCTGGATCGTGAGTCAACTGCCTTACGTGGTCGGCTACTTCTTAATTTGATGTAAGTGTTATATATAGTCTACATATGTCATAATCAGCGCAAATATATAATTTTTCAAAAATCATCTTAAGAAACAAATTCAGTTCAAAAAGAGTAAAGATTATTTAATATTGTTTTATTTATATATTTTATTTATAAATTATTTATATAAATTTAATTTATTATTTATTATTTATTGCCGAACCAAATTATTTATTTATTATACCATTTATTGCTTCCTCATAGAGGAAGCTTTGTTTTCGTAAATTCGTATATGAACCTTTGATTGCGTATAAAGTTGGTTCTAATCAACCAAATTTAAAAGAATTATATATAAAATAGGGTAGAAGAAACCAAAGAAAAGATTGTTTTTTGAGTTTTTAATGTCAATATGTTCAGAATGTTTTAAAACGTCGAAATATTGCATTTAAAAAAATGTCGGTATGTGTGTATGTCTGTGCCAAATTTATAGAAATTTCTATAACTCCAAAACTGATCAACCAAATCTTAAGGAATTATATATGAAATAGGGGTAGAAAAGACTGAAGAATATAATAGAATTAATAAAAATTGTTAATAATAAAGGGGTTACCGATTTCTGTTAAAAAAAAATAACTAAGTTTACCGAAATTTCTATAACTCCAGAACTAATTAATCAAATCTTAACGAATTATATATGAAATAGGGGTAGAAAAGACTGAAAAATATAATAGAATTAATAAATTTTGTTAATAATAAAGGGGTTACCGATTTTGTTAAAAAAAACAGCCAAACTTACTAAAATTTCGATAACTTAAGAATTGATTAACCAAATTTTAAAGAATTATATATAAAATAGGGGTAAAAAACTGAAGAATATAATAGAATTAATAAAAATTGTTAATAATAAAGGAGTTACCGATTTCTATCTAAAAGAATCTACAAGATGGTCCTAATTTTCACAAATTTTTTGAGATATCGAGGTTAATTTTTTTTATGGATAGATCGCAAGTATTATTAAAGGTAGGTTGGTGTTGAATTTGGCAATGATCGGTGAAGGGGTTACCGATTTTTACCTAAAAAGTGTACAAGTTATATATGTAATCTATATATATAGAATGTATCATTAAAGGAAAGTTGTTTTGAATTTCACGAAGATTGGTGATGACCTTTGATCGCATACAAAGCTAAGTTTAATACAAAAGACCGAATTAAAAATTGTTTTTTGAGTTTTCGTTGCCAATGTGTTGTTTTAAAGGGTACGAAAAAATGTATATGTGCCAAAACCGAAATTATTATAACTCCAAAACTAATCAACCAAATCTTAAAAAA
>JASTWP010002839.1:0-35586 GCA_030770255.1 Temnothorax ravouxi
TTTGGACTCATTTAGTTTTTTCTTAGGAATACGTGTGATATTTTTATGTCTATTTGGAACTTTGCCTGTTCAAGGGCCATTTCTTCCTTAGTAAACAGCAATGCAAATAAATCAAGAGCAAGTGTGGAAATTTTTTTTGTATGCTTGCAACGTGCCATTTTCTGTCCAGTTAAAGTTTTGGATCCAAAATTAAAAATAGCCTGATTATATATAATATAAAATATAAAATAATATATAATATAAAATAATTTAAAATAAAATTTTAATTGTATTTATTCTCTTCAATATTACAGATATAGAACCAAATATATAAGCAGTAAATTTTATTATGCAGATAATGTACCTTTGAGTCAAATATTGGTTGTGATCTCACTAATTCTTTTTAGCTGCTTTGGTAGATACCTTTTTAGGCACGACCGAAGTTGTAAACGCAATTATATTAGTATTAATTTTTTTAAGATTTGGAAATTTTGCTGTAATTTTATCATCTGCAGATTTTATCAGTTCCATCTTTTTCTAATAATATAAAAAATGAAAAATGTGAAAATTGTAATAATATGAAAAATGTGATATGTTGTTGTTCGCGAAATCGCTGTTTTATCCCGGCGATGTAAGCGGGATGAGAGGGACGCGCGTGGAAGGTGTTAACAAATTATTCCTTTTATTGTGTGTAGCTCAGAACACAGTCTGAGCAGTCTTTAATGTGAGAAATATGTACAATCTGACCTGAAATGATGAGCTGTGTGTAAAGAGAAGTCTTTTGATTGGTGAGTGTGTATAAGGAGAAGTCTTTGATTGTCCGTGTATTCGAGAGACAATTATATTAATTGCTCTCCTGGTGATGAATTGCCCGTGAGCCGTTGAGACACGTGGCGGTCGGCACTCGCGCACGTGTGAGCCTGAGTCGTCGTGTTGATGTACCAGAGCTGAGCTGAGCGGTCTCTTTTACAACGTAGAACTGTCTCTAGGCAGCATTGGTCACTGCGATATGCACTTCAATGCGGAGTCACAACTTGTACGCACGTAGCACACGTTATGCGTCTTGTCACTGCGCGGCCATATTTCTACTGTCGTCGTCATGCGGAAGAAGACGACGACGCTCGCGCCTGTGCTTGCGATAGCCGCCGCGCGGATCCGGCCGGTCGATGCCCGATCGATGCTGCCATCTAATACGGTGGCGCACCGAGATAACGGAATCTCGAACATTCCGCCCGCCATCAGCAACCTTGTTGATGATTCCTTACTCTTGATCCTCTATGATGGGTAATGTGGCAAGTTTGGCAATTGGCCGGGTGAGCATCGTGGTGGCCGTCGCAAGGGTGACTACCCCAGTGAGTCCATCCTTGCCGGGGAGCAATGCCGTTACTCTGGCGAGTGGCCACTTGTATGGTGGAGAGCATTCGTCGGTGAGCAGCACGATGGAGCCCACGTTGATGTTGTTGTTGGGATGATGCCACTTGGATATTGCTTGCTGACGTTGTAGATAATGAGCTGACCATTGTGCCCAAAAATGTTGAACACGCTGCTGGATGAGCTGCCATCGAGGCAGTCGTGAAGTTGCCAGGTCAACTAGAGATGGCTCGGGTATGGTAGTGAGTGGGCCTCCAATGAGAAAATGACCTGGTGTGAGTGCTGAGACGTCTTCAGGGTCGTCACTTAACGGTTCTAACGGACGTGAGTTGAGAATGGCCTCGATTTGCGTAAGCAATGTTGTTAGTTCTTCCGTCGTGAGTAGAGTCTCCCCGATAGTCCGTCTCAGATGAAACTTTACGGATTTTACCACCGCCTCCCATTTGCCCCCCATGTGTGGAGCGCCTGGTGGATTGAACTCCCATTTCGTACCGTCAAGTTGCAAAACTTGAACAATCCGTTGATATTCTTGAGAGCCTTGAATGAACATTTTCTTGAGCGCGGCGTCTGCTCCAATGAAAGTTGTCCCGCAGTCCGAGTACATGGTCTGAACAATTCCTCTTTTAGCTGAAAATCTTCGAAGGGCTGCTATGAATCCCTCTGATGAGTAGTCACTTACTACTTCGAGGTGAATTGCGGAGGTGGCGAAGCAGACGAATACACAGATCCATCTCTTATACGTTTTAGCACCTCGTCCTTTCCATGTCTTGCTGGTGAGCGGTCCGGCGTAGTCGTCTCCTGTATGAGCAAACGGACGTGACGGCGTAACTCGTGAGAGAGGTAGTTGGCCCATCTGTTGATGAGCACGGATCCCCCTCTACCGAGCACACACGACACACCGAAAGATATGAGACTTCACCGGAGCCCGTCCGCCGATGATCCAGTATCGTTGCCTGACATGACCAATGTCAGCTGTGGTCCTCCATGCAGGGTGCGCCTGTGGGCGTGTGCGATGATTAAGGTTGAGAATCGTGAGTGGCGAGGTAAAATCGCCTGATGTTTGTTGTCTTGAGCTAGAGCTGATTGGGTGAGGCGGCCACCAACTCGAATAGTCCCTTGAGCGTCTATATAGGCAGTCAGTCGGCTGAATGCGTGAGTAGTTGGTAGTCTCAAGTTGGCCGTGAGCATCTTGATCTCGTGCGTGAAGTATGCCGCTTGAGTAGCCTTGATCCAGAATAATCTGGGCTTCTCCAAAGCTGAGTGCAAGTCCAGCTTGCATCGGCGCTTTCTCAGCAGCGAAATAAACCTGAAACAAAGAGCTGTTATTCCCACTAATTTGTTGAGAGTTGAGTACTTATATATGAGATCCCAGTGGTGGTCCGATTGAGATGCAGCTGCATGTAGCGCAATGCCAGGACGAGCCTCATGATCGCTCAACTCGTCTGACAGCGCGGGTTGTGATGGCCATGATTCAGGTGTGAGTATCCACGGTGGTCCCGTCCACCATAATGAGTGGCTTTGGAGTTGAGATGTAGTCAAGCCTCTTGATGCGCAGTCGGCTGGATTGGATGTGCCAGTACGTCTTTCCAGTGTGCGTTTGCAGTGAGCTCTTGAATCTGAGAACCTCGGTTTCTTACAAAATCCTTCCAGCGCGATGCATGAGATTTGATCCACGTGAGTGTCACAAGAGAGTCCGTCCACAAGTGAGTTGCTGTAACGTTCAACTTCAAGGTGGCTTGAACGTATTGCATGAGTCTTGAGAGCAGCAGTGCTGCGGTGAGTTCAAGTCTCGGGATGGTGAGCCGTTTGAGTGGTGCTACCTTAGTTTTGGAGCACACCAATGAAATCGTGGTACCATTAGAGCCGTGGACGGTGATCCATACGACTGCAGCCATTGCGAGTTGAGAAGCATCAGAAAAGCCGTGAAATTCCACTGTTGAGGTGCTCCATGTATTATACCACTGAGGTATTGAGATCTTGCGCAAGTTGGTGAGTTCCTTTCTGATGATGAGCCACCGTGATGAGAGCTGGGATGGCAGTGGTTCATCCCATTGGAGCTTGTGTAGCCAAAGCTCCTGCAAGAGCATCTTCGCCTTGATCACTACTGGTGATACAAAGCCTAGTGGATCGAATATCTGAGCCACTTCAGACAAAATGAGGCGTTTGGTGAGATGATCGGTGTGCGACGAGATCCTTGTTGAGAATGTGAATAAATCTTCTTGAGGAAGCCATCGTAATCCGAGTATTTTGGTTACGCAATCGTCAAATGTGATTTGTGAGCCCTGATCTGTTTCTGCTTGAACCGCCGTGAGTACATCGTGGTGAGTCGCGTGCCACTTGGCTAGCGGGAAGCCGCCCGCCATGCACAAGTTCTTTAGCATCCGTGACCGTTGTTAGATGATATGGCATTTCATTGAGCAGATCGTCTGTCCAGAGAATCCGTTGTAAATTTCAGTCATCTTTATGTACGTTGATCTGCCTATCCATTTCGGTGATGTCAGTGGCGACTAAGTGTCGGAATTGTTGAGTCCAGAGCAGAACATCAGTGATGTCTAGATGCAACTTGGCTCCCGTGTGCATAAAATACATTTTGCTGTAATCAGAACAATATTTAGGCAGAGTAATACATGTAACCGTTATGACGCGAATTCTCGAATGGATTGAGAAATTTATTTTCCGGAAAATTATCTTCGCAGAAATGTGTAGATGCACTCGAGCTATGAAATACCACACGTAATTTTGTGGTTGCATTGTCTGGTCTGAGCACTCCGTGGTGTGGCAAGTAATATGGTGTGTGCTGACTGGAAACGGGTGAAGCCTTCTTCATGTGATTGAGCTCTCGATATTCTGTCATAAACTGATGATACATACGTCGATAGTTTTGATCTCGGGAGAATCTTCTTATTAATCCTTGCAGGCATCGATGAGCAGTTGATACGAGTTGCCAAGAGTATCAGGTGATGATTTTAACGGAAGTCGAACCGTGTATCGACCTGTTGAGTCCCGCGAAACAGTACGTTTGAAATATTCTTTACCTCTTTGCTCGTCAGAAGTAAGGTCATGATTCTCATTCGCAGGCACTTTTTCTTGTATCCAAATTTTCGACAATAGCTCGTCGAGAGCATTTTCTCTCTCCTGAATCGATGCATGATGTACTGCAGCAGATGTTGATGATGATGTGTTGACAGGTCCGAAAACGAGCCATCCAAAAATTGAGAGCTGCGCAATTGGCATCAATGGATCTTGTTTGATGATGTTGGGCTTGATGATTTGCCCATATGAGTCAGCTCCAATAATGATATCCACTGGCCGTGATGTGAGGATTGGCCAAGGTTAACTTGGTGAGATGCGGCCATTCCTGTGGTGCAGCGTTGAATAATGGCAGGATGATGGTTAACGTCTGCAGAATGTGAGCGTGAATAATGACGTCTGATCTTGAGTGAAGTGAGCGGAGCCTAATGCAACTCCTCGAGTTTGTGTTGACTGTCCGCCACCAATTCCAGTAATGAGAATGACAGAATGTTGGCGAGGAATGTTGAGCTGACGAACGAGTGATTCTGAAACAAAGGTGAGTTCTGAATCTGAATCGATGAGAAGCCGTACGCACCGAGTATTAACAGATGAACTGATCTGAGCCAGGGCTGTAGCGAGTAATGTTGAGTGTGATGGGCGGGCCATATATGAGTGAGCGACGATTGCATCATCTTCCTATTGAGCGGGCGCAACTGAGCTGGTGATCGGCTTCGCTGATGAGTTTGACTGATGAGCCTCGTGCAGCATCGTGTGATGTAGGTTGGTGCACTTCTTGCACCCTCGTGAGCTCTTACATGAGCGGCCATTGTGGCGGCCGAGGCAATTGAAACAGAGCCTCCGTGAGATCACTAATTTTTGTCGATCGCCTGGTGAGAGATCCCTGAATTTTGTGCACATCACAATAAAGTGAGTGCCGTTGCAGCGTAATCGCCCTTAAAAGGACGTGATATTTATGTCCGGCAGCAGCTGATTGTCACGCGAGATACGGACGTCGAAGCGGGCCTCTCTAAGATACGCTTTTGATCTTTGCAACAGCGCGACGAACAGCCATGTAATCTCGCGCCTCCGCGGCGTAAACATTGTTTGATTCATGCTAAATGAGCGCCGCCGGCCATGAGATTTCAAAGTATCCGTGCTTCTTGAGAAGCGCCTTATGCACTTCCTTGAGATGCATTGAGATTCCTCCAATGACGTGTCCTCTGCACAAGATGGCAGCGTCTTGCCAATATTCACCGTCGCAAGGCGGTTCATCTGAATGTGAACCTTGAGGATACGCTCCGTTGACAAGCGCATTGGTGCGACTTGATGATCCGACGTGCGGGCCGGTGATACCTCGAGCTTCTGCGTCGTGGTGTCCCTGCCGCCCGTCCCCGTTTTCGGCGGGCTCCGTCATGTTGAGCCGTCACTGTGCGGCGCACGATGAGAGACCTGAGAACTTTCGAGAGACGCGTAAGAAATACTGCACGAAACGAGAACGTTCGAAAGACGCGTGAGAAAAACACTGCGTGACGCGAGAGTCAGGTCATGTACTGAGCACGTGCTCATGTCCGCGTTACACTTGCGAGAGCGCGCGATAATGTTTTTGTAGCACTCGCGAGCGCGCGTGAGAATGTCCTTCCTTCACTCGCGAAAGCGCGCGATAATGTCTACGTGGCACGTCAAAGGGCATGCCCTGTTCACATGATCTGTTTCTGAGCTACACTTTAGGTTCCACGCATCCGGCTCGAAGGACCAAATGTTCGCGAAATCGCTGTTTTATCCCGGCGATGTAAGCGGGATGAGAGGGACGCGCGTGGAAGGTGTTAACAAATTATTCCTTTTATTGTGTGTAGCTCAGAACACAGTCTGAGCAGTCTTTAATGTGAGAAATATGTACAATCTGACCTGAAATGATGAGCTGTGTGTAAAGAGAAGTCTTTTGATTGGTGAGTGTGTATAAGGAGAAGTCTTTGATTGTCCGTGTATTCGAGAGACAATTATATTAATTGCTCTCCTGGTGATGAATTGCCCGTGAGCCGTTGAGACACGTGGCGGTCGGCACTCGCGCACGTGTGAGCCTGAGTCGTCGTGTTGATGTACCAGAGCTGAGCTGAGCGGTCTCTTTTACAACGTAGAACTGTCTCTAGGCAGCATTGGTCACTGCGATATGCACTTCAATGCGGAGTCACAACTTGTACGCACGTAGCACACGTTATGCGTCTTGTCACTGCGCGGCCATATTTCTACTGTCGTCGTCATGCGGAAGAAGACGACGACGCTCGCGCCTGTGCTTGCGATAGCCGCCGCGCGGATCCGGCCGGTCGATGCCCGATCGATGCTGCCATCTGATACGGTGGCGCACCGAGATAACGGAATCTCGAACAGTTGTGCCGTTATCTCGAATTGGAGGGATCGGCACAGAGTTCTTTGGATCCGTCGGGAGGAAGGAACAATCACTTAACAGCTGCTTGTTTTCAATAGCAATTTAATAAAACGTTTATTTATCAAACACAAATATCTTCCTTAGTTCACTGCCCTGACTTGCGGGCGTTCGCTATTACATTGAGTTACGTCGGTCACACTTATCGGTACGGTGTCTCGCGGTACGCGCTCGGTTATTAGACTGCCCGCCTCTTCTCGGAAGGGCGGGCTTTTTATCTCTCGCGTATTACTTCCGCGATGCTGACTTAGCTGTCAGCGCTTTTGCTTTCGGGTGCGCGACCTGGAAGCCGTTTGCGACACCCGGAATGCCACCTGAGGAGAGTTTGGCAATATTCGGGATGCGCGCTGACAGCTAGGTGTCGCAATTAGGTCACGGCGACTTCCGCCTCACAACAGATATATAAGTAAAAAACTAAAAAATAAAACATTACTATAATATGCGTATCAATATTTACCTGAATCACAACAGACACAATAGATTCATTTTCTTTCCCCTAAAAAAATTGATAAAATAAATAATTATTTTATTATAAATGACAAAAAACAGAACTTTGGAACTATTTTTTCAATGCACCTTTTGATTAATAGCTTCGTTACAATTATCAATACTCTCCAACAATTCAGCATTGCTTTCAGATCCCTACACAGAGACAATATTATGACGATGAGCAGTATAAACATCAAGGTCAGCAAATTTTACATTGTTACCATTTATAAGACTATACATACATCTTTAGAAGTGTTCCATTCATTTGTTCCATCTATATTCTGTTCTTGAAACACTATCTTTGGCTGCAAAATCAAATAAACTTAAGTTTTTTTTCTTACATTTAAAGATTAAACATGCCATAAGCTAGCATATATATACTTACTTCTAAAGGTGTGGGGAGACCGGGGCTAAACCGCCAGTTTTTTTTCGGTGCCGATTTTTAACAACAAAATAAATAATTTTAGTTAAATGTGGTATACCACTGTAAAGAGTGAACCTTTAGCTACAAAATTTATATAGGAAATTTTTATCTATGTTGCTTTGTTTAACCGGTATAGAGCAAAAACGACAACGGTGGAAAAATTGAAATCTCAAAAATGCCGGGGTTGAACCGCCACCTCCCCCGGGATAAATCAGTTTCAGGTTTGATCGCCCATCAAATATTAGATATCTACACTGGATTCGTGTTCAGCATGCATTACTCTTTATAATCAGCATGCATTTATAATCACGTACCTCGAGATTTGGAGAGCAAATATTATTGCAGATATTACAAAATTTCCACGCGCAGAAAATTTCACTTTTCACCACGAAAACACGTTTGCCTCCGTAAAAATCATAACACGGCAGGTAACCTGCCGAAACTCCGTTGGTCACATGGGTACCATAAGCAGCGTTTACTAATGTTAATAGCGAGTTCGCACAATATACAGGTTCCGAGATATTTGATTTGGCGGTTCAACCCCGTTGGCGGTTTAGCCCCGGTCTCCCCTACTGCTGCGCAAGGGAACTTCGGTGAGAGCATATTTTTAGAAAGTGATGGATGACACTTTCTATCTATATTTACCTCCACTTTTAAAGAAACAACCTTAATTGTATGAATAATAAAAAAGAAAAAACATAATTAATTTATATTTAGGCCAAATGTTATATCTTACAGAAATTTAATACTGTAAGTAATTATTTGGCTAGTGATTTCTTATTGAGTATTACAAGCACTGTTTTAATATTCAAAATAAGTAAATAATCACTAGCCAAATAATCACAGTATTAAATTTTTGTAAGGGTACAGAATCTCATATTGAAACATGTAAAAATATATACTCAGACAGCACACAGAAACGTTTGTACGACGTCTTTTTGATTTGCGTACTGCTCTGGAATACATACTTTATCTGTTCCCTTAATTTGTGTTGAAGTGGTTTTGGATATTTCTTCTTTACCATTGTCAGAGGGCATATTTTTTTATGTAAGGTGCCTTATCTTACTTTTTAAACTTTTTATTGCTATTTTCAAGTTCTCTGTCTCTGTTCTCAAATCTCTTATTTCGGTTTTTAAATGTTCAACTACATGTTTTAACTGTTTAGTACATTGAATCATAGTTGTAAAATCTGAAAAATAAAATTTACACGATTGTTCTAATAATTATAATAATATATTCTCATTACTTTGTTGAGAATTGAATATACTAAATATACTAAGTTTTTTTCTAAAGAAATAATTAATCCAATCCTGATATTGAGTTTATTTTCTTTAAATATTTTTCATTTTTATACCATTTTTTACGGTTAAATCTTTCCATTTACTTAAGTTAAGATCCTCCCAATCAGACTCTGAATCTGACTCATCAGTCTTCAAACATGATGGTTGTGTTTTCTGTAATGATAAGAATTGGATGGTTAGAGACCATTTAACTATTATAAAATAGCAAATAGCGTAAGAATAAAAAAGGTATATACAAACCTTTACTTTGCCTTTATTTTCTTTTTTTTTCTCTGAGTTTCTGAGAAGGGTTTTGTCTTATTGTCGACAAAGATTGGGACTCATCACTTGTGGAGATGTCCTAATGTTGATAAATAAAAGAGACGTATAAAAGTCAAAATGGTTTAAAAAGACACTATAATAATATAATCATAGATTGAAATATATACCAATTCCTCAATTTGATCTGTCTTTTGTGCAGCTACTCTAATAATCTCACTTGATGAAACTCTCTGCTTTTTGTTGGTGATGATGATCTCTTTATTCAAATGTCCCAAATTTTTATCACTGGTTAATTTGTGTTTCCTATTATTGCTATTTGAGTTGGCCTATACAACAATGATTTTAAGATTAAGAGAATTAGAGAAACTACCGTTTTATATAATTTACCACTCACTAAACATATTATTTAAAACAATTACTTACAATAATTTTATCTTTCTTTTTAGCTAGATCTTTGCATTTCTCGGCTCGGAAATGGTACACCATATTTCAAACATGATTTCGAGGCCTCTACTATTTTGGTCCAATCTAGAATGATCATATTAATGATACAAAATTTACAATAAAATAAGAACAGAAATATGTGTGTGTGTGTGTGTGCGTGAGTGCAAATCAGAAGTCAAAATTAGATTTTATTCTTCCGCCAAGTAAAATATAAACAACACAACCAACAAATACTTTAAAAATATTCAAAGAAATTGAAAATTTCCTTAAAGAAGATATTACAAGAGACTTACCATTACTCTGTACTAAAATACATCCTACAGTTTCGATCTACTTGATATGTTTGCGCTTAGCCATGGTATTTTTAGACTGCACATCACAGTTAGAGGGCCATTTTATCAAAATAGACTCTTTATTTTGGATCAAATTAGAAATTAGCTTTCTGGGCTCCTTATTCTTGTCATCCCATATTATCCATTCGGCGTAACCAACCTGCACAGGTATTGTTTGTTGCTCGTCTATCTTATCTATCTTCTGTTCATTGTTAAATTCACATAATATGTAAAATTTATCGGAATCACAAAACTATCTATCTTAAAATTTATTTTTGAACTGATTCACTTGCAAACTGAGATCTGAGCCAGGACAAAGAAAACTTATTTGGCGGGTAACTGACAGAAGGCCCAGGGAATCCCGCCACAAA
The DNA here is from genome assembly GCA_030770255.1 of Temnothorax ravouxi. Taxonomy (NCBI): domain Eukaryota; kingdom Metazoa; phylum Arthropoda; class Insecta; order Hymenoptera; family Formicidae; genus Temnothorax; species Temnothorax ravouxi. Next base: position 10,425 of record JASTWP010002839.1, read on the forward strand.
TGATAATCGTACAAAACAGCGCAGGCGTTGAGGCGCGCAATAGTGGGTCTGTTCGCGTTGCTTGCACTTTTTGCACTCAGCATCTTCGCTTTCTCTCTCTCCAACGGCCGAATATATATTTATCTCATTTCAAGTGCAAAAATGTTTGGGGATTTCAAACAACGCGAACAGACCCAGTGTAAAGCCCGGTCTACATAGGCTCTAACCTGTTGGAGATCGTGAATATGACTACGTCACTGATTGAGCGAATCTATGTTATTTTTTATTTCATGAGATCTATGGCGGTTACCGACCGCGGCGCTATGTTCTGTACTGGAGACATCCGTTAAGCTAAGCATACACGTGTATAAAATCCTGCGTATATTAAACAGTTTTTGTCAAGTATAACGGTGTTATTCCTGCGTAAACCTACAGGTTATGGGCCCAGGCCATTAGACAGCCCATTAGACAATAATATACAGCAGAGAAACGAGAGTAAGCGGTCCGGATGTTGTTTTTACGTACGGTTAACCTAACTTGCCGTACGAGTTAAGAGATCGCGAGATTTCGGCTAACGTCCAAGCAAAAGACCGAAAATCATTACACGTGTGCGTAGAAAGGTATTATCTACGATCCAGTACATATCTTACGAGGATGGCATCGTCATCAGCAATTCCGATCATAGACAAATTACGTGGTCGCGAAAATTATACGACTTGGAAGTTCGCGATGCAGGCGTATCTTCAACTCGATGAGCTATGGGAAGTCGTATCAGGTGACAAAGAAGATGACAAGAAAGATAGAAAGGCACTCTCGAAGATAATACTGACAGTGGAATCAACAAATTACTGCCACATACAGAGCGCAACAACGGCACGAGAAGCATGGAACGCCCTAGAAGCTGCCTTCGAAGATTCTGGACTAACAAGGCGAGTAGGTTTACTTCGAAAGCTAGTTACCACTCAATTAAGCAATTGCACATCGGTCGATGAGTATGTAGACCAGATCACTAGTACCGCACATAAGTTAAATGAGATTGGCTTTAAGGTCGCCGACGAGTGGGTGGGGACCCTATTACTTGCAGGGCTCCCAGATGATTATAGACCCATGATAATGGGGCTAGAGAGCTCAGGCATACCGATCACAGGAGACGCAATCAAGGTAAAACTTCTACAAGACGTCCGGGTACATGAAGAAGCAAAGAATAGCAGCAGCGAGACAGCAATGTACGCAAAAAAGAATAAGAAAGGCGGAGGGCCGCCCAGATGCTTCGTATGTAATAAGCCAGGCCATTTCGCAAAGAATTGCAGAAGGAACAAGAGCGAAGAGAAGAAGCCCAATAGTAACAAAGAAAACAAGAAAGAAGAGAAGAAAGAAGTGAAGAAAGAAAAGGCGTTTATGGCACAGAAGAAAAAGGAAGACAGTCATGCTCAAGAATGGTTTTTAGATTCAGGATCATCTTCACATATCACGAAGAACAATGATAATCTAATAAATATGACGCCAAAGACTGACGTTTTAATTACTGCAGCAAATAATATAAACTTTGCTTCCAGATCGATAGGCACTGCAGAGATACAAGTCACAAACGGGCAGGAGACATCGACTGTTAAGGTAAAAGAAGTTCTATACGTACCTGAGGCCGCCACAAACCTACTATCCGTGAGCAAGATAGTAAAGAAGGGACATGTAGTTATCTTTGATTCGCATGGAGGAAAAATTAAGGATGAAGATGGTGAGATCGTTGCTACTGCATCCGAGGTAAACGGTATTTATAAAATTGACCAACCGTTAAAAACTACAATTCAGTCTTATTTAGCTGAGGATAAAACGGGCATATTATGGCACAGGCGTTTAGGCCATTTAAATAGAAAAAGCATGTCGCTATTGAAAAACATGTCTGTCGGATTAGATGAAGACTTGACTAACGATGTTCCCTGTGAGGATTGCATTACGGGTAAACATGCGAGAGACCCGTTTAACGTGAGTACAAGACGTTCTAATCACCGTTTAGAACTAATCCATTCAGACCTATGCGGACCTATGGAGCAGAAATCAATTGGCGGTAGCAGATATTTTCTAACGTTTATCGACGATTATAGTAGATATTTATATATTTATATGCTCGAACACAAAGACCAGGTGCCAGAGACGTTCAAAGAATTTAAGGACATGGTAGAGAGGCAAACTGGCGAGAAGATAAAAGTTCTCAGGACTGATAATGGAAAGGAGTACGTAAACCAGAGGCTGAAGACAATCTTGAAGGACAGTGGAATTATTCATCAACAGACGATGAGATATACCCCGCAGCAAAATGGTCTTGCGGAGCGTATGAATCGCTCAATAGTAGAGAAAGCTCGTACGCTACTATCAGACGCAAGATTAGGCAAAGAATATTGGGGAGAAGCTGTATCAACTTCCGTGTATTTGCTGAACCGTTCACCAACGAAGAGGTTATGGAATAAAACTCCATATGAAGTCTGGACAGATGATAAACCGGATTTGTCACATTTACGTATATTTGGATGTGAGGCCATGGTGCAAATACCAAAAGAACTAAGGAAGAAGTGGGATCCCAAATCGCAAAAGTTATTATTTATGGGTTACTGCGAAAATAGGAAAGGATACAGATTAATTAACCCTGCAGACAAGAAGATTATCTTTAGTCGAGACGTAAAATTCCTTGAGAAGCAGAGAGATCAACCGAAAAACGAAACTGAGGTAATAAACACCACATCCATTGAAGATTGCGAAGTTGAAGAAGAAAGAGAAGTAGATGAAGCTGAAGAAGAAAGAGAAGTAGATGAAGCTGGAGAAGAAAGAGAAGTAGAGGAAACAGCAAACGAAGATTCAGGAAATTACTTAAGTATAAGTGAAGAGGAAGAAGAAATAATAGAAGAGCCAAGACGGTCCAAAAGAGAGAGAAAACCTGTACAAATGCCAGACTACGTAACCTTACTATGCTTGTAACATTGAAGGAAGAACAGAACCACTGACGGTGGAAGAGGCGTTACAAGGACCCGATTCTCAAAATTGGAAAGAGGCTATGAGAAGCGAAATGAATTCTCTAGTAAAAAATGAGTCTTACGAAGTAGTAAAGTTACCACCGGGTAAAAAAGCACTAAAAACCAAATGGGTACTTACAGAGAAGAGAGACAAAGCGGGAAAGAGGAAGTTCAAAGCCCGTTTAGTAATAAAAGGTTGTAGTCAGAAGCAGGGCATCAATTATCAGGAAACATTTTCTCCGGTTGTGAAGTATGCATCACTGAGGTATCTCTTCTCACTAGCAGCTAAGGAAAATCTGAGAATAGATCACATGGACGTAACCACAGCATACCTACAAAGTGATCTAGATGAAGATGAAATCTATGTACAACCTCCTTGGACTAATAAAGAAGACGCCGGAATGGTATGGCGCTTGAAAAAGGCGATATATGGATTGAAACAGAGTGGAAGATGCTGGAACGAGAAACTCCATGAGGTTCTGACGGCTTTGGGACTGACACAATCTAAAAGCGACCCATGCATATATTCATTGAAGAACAGTGCAGGCCAGATATTAATAGTAGCAGTATACGTCGATGATCTGTTTATATTCACGAATCAAAAAGGATTACGAGAGAATATCAAGAAAAATTTACAGAAACACTTCGAGATGAAAGATCTTGGCACAGCTAAAAGGTGTATAGGCATGAATATCTCGAGGAACGTTGAAGAAAAGAAATTATGGATCGACCAGAAGGACTACGTTGAGGCAATACTCAAGAAGCACCAGATGATGGACTGTAAACCAGTTGACACACCGTTAGAACCGGGATTAGACTTATGCGAAAGTAACGACGATGTAAATATGGACATCCCTTACCAAGAGACCATAGGTAGCCTGTTATATTTGTCACAGATAAGTAGACCAGATATTGCATACGCAATCAGTTTATTAAGTAGATTTAATAACTGTTATACTACGGTTCATTGGAATGCAGTAAAGCGTGTTCTTAGATATTTAAAAGGGTACATTAAATTACAAGTTAGAATTTAATAATGAGTCGGCTTTCGATGCGTATTGCGATGCAGACTGGGGGAATAAGTTAAATGATAGATATTCTGTCACCGGTTCATGTGTTAAAGTAAACGGAGGACTTATTTCGTGGTACAGTAAAAGACAAAAAACTGTAGCTTTATCAACCACAGAAGCCGAATACATGGCGCTCTCTTTTACGGTACAGGAGGCTTTGTGGATTAAGCAATTAATTAGTGAAGTATGTAATGAGGTACAGAAACCTATAGTCATACATTGTGATAATGTGGGGGCGATACATTTAGCTAAGAATACAATCACTAGTCAGAGGTCGAAGCACATTGATATCAGACACCACTTTGTTAGAGATCATGTAAATAAGGGTGATGTAAAAATAGATTATATATGTAGCGAGTCAATGCCAGCTGATGTGCTGACCAAACCTTTGACTAAGGTAAAACATAATTCTTGTGTTAAGTTCTTTGGTTTAAAGTAAGTTCCGTTTTTTATATTATCTCTCGTGTAACAAAGATGTCCAATGGGAATATTTTTTTTTAGGTCATATTCATGTGGGGGTGTTGGAGATCGTGAATATGACTACGTCACTGATTGAGCGAATCTATGTTATTTTTTATTTCATGAGATCTATGGCGGTTACCGACCGCGGCGCTATGTTCTGTACTGGAGACATCCGTTAAGCTAAGCATACACGTGTATAAAATCCTGCGTATATTAAACAGTTTTTGTCAAGTATAACGGTGTTATTCCTGCGTAAACCTACATAACCTATATACACAAAGAGGTTAGATTGACTGTGCGTGTGTCCATGATGTAATAAGATAGGTGTAACATTGCGCATAATGGCTGCCGCATGATCGGACAGCCAATAAAAAATTGGTCGCAAATGCAGCCGCGAATTTGAATGTAAGATAAATTATATATACTAAAAATGTAAACTATAGAATTAAAATCTGTTAAAATACAATGCAAAAGCGCGGCGAATAATGAAATTTGTAAGATTATTGTTTTATACATACATAATATCAATTTTGTTGTTCTTATTAGTGATAAAACAAAACTGTTTCCAGTTAAATATATTTGGTTTCCACAGTCATATATACATGAAAATGTATATAAATATATAAATAATGAAAAGATTAAATTTATTAATTGTATTTTTAAATATACCATAGACATGTATTAAAACTGCTAACCATATGACATTGTTTTAAATGTTTTACATATTTTACTGTAATATTAGGCATACGTAATATTTACTATAGAGTATAGAAAATATGCGCATATGCGCTTTACAGAACCCAGGAATTGTAATAAACAGAACTTTGTAATTTTATGATATTGTAGATGTTATATGAAGAGAGAGAGCGAGCTTTATCGAAGAGAGAGAAAGAGAGAAAGAGAGAGAGAGAGAGAGAGAGAGAGAGAGAGAGAGAGAGAGAGAGAGAGAGAGAGGAGAGAGAGAGAGAGAGAGAGAGAGAGTCTATTTGCGTGTCTTATCCCACTCGGCATGTTATGTTGCTAAAATATTGAAATACTCGGAAATAATGCAGAAATATTTCATTAACATTTTATTTGCAACTATGCATCTGAAATATTTAAAAAATGTACCTGCACCATGTTTTTTGTAATATTGTATTAACAATATGTCTGCTCAGAAAGTGGTTTAAAATATTTGTAAGTTTCTGTAATATTGCAAAAAAAAAATGTAACAGATGCAATATTTCAGAAACATTTTGTTACGTCCTGAGAACTCCACGATTTCCCTTTTTCGCTGAGATTCCTACTAAGCACTTAAGATACCTTTTAGGATAAGGATAAATAACCGAGCACGGACGGTTATCGATCGGCGAGTGAGCCTTGATCTCCTCACATTCCTTTTTTTTATGATCAAACTACCTATTTGTTTGGGCAACTAAAAAGCAACCTTCCAGATGACGAAATATTGACAGACGGGGATACGTGATCGGAATTCTATCAAGATAGTCTGGCCCATAACTATAACCCGGGGACACGACGCGCCAAAAAGGGGCTTAGTCCCAAATGGAGTTTACTCGGGATCTTTATTGCATCGTGCGACCATGCCAAAATTACCCGCGCAATGTTCCGACAAACGGAAAACGAAATCTAAAACGTGGATTTAGAAATCTAAGGGCACGTGGCGGAGGTTTCTGTTTGCGATAGGTCTGCAATTAAGATTAAAAGGATATGCATCGTCTGTCAACATTGGAACAGGGTCGCGGGACAAATAAGGAACCCTAATAAAAATCAGCGATAACCGAAAACAAGTGAGTCACTGGAGGAAGCGATGAGTTGCACCCCCAGTGGGACAGTGGGGGTCTTATGAGAAGGCCCAATGAACGGCCGGAAAAATCGATAACCGTCTCTAGCTTCCTAGGATAGGCAAAGATTTAAGAATCTACCTCTTGGGCGAGAAACACCCCGCCCAATAAGAAATTTCCTAAACAAAAATTAGAAACATCCCGCCAATATGAAATCCTTTAAACGCAAATTAGAAGAATCCCACCAACCACAAGTCCCAAAAAACGAAAACCAGACACACCCCACATGAAATCCACCACTTCCACTCCTTACATCTTCCTATATAAACCCTGACATTGCGGCACTCCCTCTCAAAGCTTCTGAGTCTCTTCAAGCCTCCCAAGCTTAGTCTCGTGTTATTCTCGGATTACAATCGTGATCTCTTCCGCTTTTGAGTCACGATTCAGCACTTATTGTTAGAATCAGTGCAACACATCAGACCGCACACGTACGACTTGTTCCGTCTTTCCCCTCTACCAAGGGTCATTCGAGGCGCAGTCATCAAGTGCTCATCAATCGGTGTCCTCGAACTCTGCAAGTAGTAAGTCCTATACACACACACATATATACATATACCTCACCTCCCCGTCTTTTTACATATTCACGTGTTAGGGAAGTCTCTCAGTTATAACCCTTCCATCTCTCCTATTGCTTTGAGTTAGTTGGCTCGGCGGACTCGAGGTATGTTGCTCTGAGTTAACTGATTCGTCGGTGGACTCGGGGTACACTGCTTTGGGTTAGCTGGGTCGGTGGACTCGAGGTATATTGCTTTGAGTTAGCTGACTCGTTGGTGGACTCGAAGTACTTCTTAGATTTAATCTCCAAAACCTGAGGTGACTTCCCCGCACTTGACGGATTTAAATATTAACGATCCGCTAACTTGTAGTGGATTCGGCCGGTCCTACCCATAAAAAGTCGCGAAACGCCGCGAAACACGAGAGACGTCGCCACAAGCGGGCGCGGAAAGGAAGCGGAGGAACCCTGTTCCTCACAGCCCGGTCCTTCGTGTCTCGCCACTCCACCGCCCCTACCAGCCTTCTCGGAGGAACCTTGTTCCTCACAGCAGTGTCGCCCCGTCGTACCATCTCGCCCTATTATTCTCCCATCTCGCCCTTCCCCCGCACCTTCTCGTCCGGTTTGTTGGGTGGCCCCATTCCGCGTGGTCCCGTCAACCCCGATCCAGCCGCCCTCCTCGAACCCCCCGCTTCCCCCTCTCTTCCCGAACTCCATCCCCGACCCCGTCAACTGCCTCGACCGTTCTCGGGGAAATAGACGAACCCGAGCTTATCACATTAGATGATTAGATACAAAAATATGTTAAAATAAATTTAATTTATTTATTATATTCCGACAATTAGACATCCGACTTTTGTATGTTTTTGATACATCCTGCATTCAAACCTATCTCATGTTTAATTTGATTAATTAACCTAAATTTATAATAAATGTTTTGTTTGTATTAAATATATGTTTCTCGGTTTATTCATAACTTAAGACCTCTCCACTACTCATCCCTCTCTCGAGATTGCACGAGGTCCGATCCTGAGTTAAAGGGATTAAATTTCCTGACTCGAAAGAGGACCGACGATCGCACCGCTCACGGAAGGCGTCCTACCGTCCCTACGGACGTTGACCCTTCCTGAGCCATTGAAAGGTGCAGTTCGGCTCGCGCCACGCGCCTCAGAGCGTGTACCTGCGAGCGATATTCTTAAGCATCTAGTTGCGTCCTTCCTTACCCTCGACCCCGCTGGTTAGCCTCTCCCTTGCTTCCCAGTTTTTCTTATCATAATCCTGGGGTTGGACGTAACAATTTCTAAAGCATTATAAAAGTTTTATTACCCCAGGTAGCACACATGGTCTTATAGACGTTACTTTAAGGTCATATTTCGTCCACAACGTCATATGTCCTTTATATGACATGTATTTGGGGTCCTATTGTGGACGAAGGTATGTCGTCATGAAAAGGACATGAATCAGACGTCATTTTAAAACCAAATTTGGTACATGACAATTTTATTTTCATTTTTTGAGTTTTTCTTAATTAAAACAGACCCATACAGCATAGAAGCTTGCAAGACATTGCAGGAACGTTACAAGTTGCAATGTAATGTTGTAACCCATACAGCACAAGTAGATACTGAGAATGTTTGAAGGATAACGCAGCAGTAGATTGCGTATATTCTGCGACGCCGGCGACGATGTCCCCTCGGTCTCGCCAGCCGAGAAGGCGCGCCCAGCGCTTGATACTGAATTTCCCCAATCGCGGAAAGTAATTATAAGTCCAAACATCAACGGTAGCTCGACCGAATATTTTCACTAAACTCGATATTGGGCGCCAGGTGTGGAGAAGGCCACACCACCTTATTCAAAACTCTAACGCTAAGACTTAAACGCGATCGGCCAAATATCTCAGGTGTGAGTTCTTTGTGGCTTTAGATCGCTGTTCGATTTCGGAGGGGAGGAAGAGGGAGCGCAACGCAATTAGTATACTCAAATAATAACAATAACAAATGTAATGTATTTGAAAGATAATGGGTACTTGAGAATCCAGTACTTCAGAATTCGGTGAATTACAGAGGTTATTTCAAAGTCAAGTTACGTCGGAAGGACTCGGTGAATTACAACAGTCGCTCTAGAATAGAAATTGCCGCGAATTACAAAGATTACCTCAAAGTTAAGTTACGTCGGAATGAATCGGTGAATTACAATAGAAATTACTTCGGAATAATTCGGCGGATTACTAGGATTACTTCTCGAATCTAAGGCTGCGGATAAGAACGCAGATAACATCGACTGCTATGATTGATTGCCGCGAATTACGCGGGCGCAGTATACCAGACTCGATTACCCGGATGCAATACGCAAGACGTGACGATACAAACGCGATACACAAGACGCAATTACACGAACGCAATACACAATACGCGACTACACGAACGCAATACACGAAACGCAATACGCGAACGCACCACACGAAATGCGATACCCGAATGCACTACGCGAAACGCGATACGCGAACGCAATACACGAAACGCGATACACAATGACTTCTCAACTGCTCTACGTTCCCAGTTGGTAGTCCCGAATGACCATCGCGACGTCTCGCAAATGGTCTAATGGCTAGACGCGGCGTCCCGCGAAAAGCCCCGATACGATACAATATAGGTGCCTCGCGCCCTAGGTTCTCATTACGCAAACCGTACTCCTCTGTTCTGCGACAATGCTGTCCGTTAGCGCGAAGGACACCCCGCCAAACGACACTCTAAATCCGACGCGGAAGACGCCCTGCACGCCACGACGTGATCACGTGGAGCCCACGGCCCCACGTCGATGCGGTCCGGCCTGTGCGACGGGCTCTCCGCCGACTCAAGCACGAACGAGGACGCAATTACACACACAACGCGATTACACAAAACTCTAATACACGAACGCGAAACGCTAATACACGAACGAATACTACAACGAATTACGCGGTGACTGTCGGCCGCGTGCGACTGTTCGGGCAGGGCAATTCACGTATTACTCTGCCGGCCGGGCCCTCCGCCAATATTCCACTCGATAAACGCGGAACGTCTCGTTAATACAGAACGATACTCTAACGCCAGACCGACAAAGCGACAAGATGCTCTAACGCGAAACGATACGGTATAACGCGGAAACATGTTTCCCGTGACTCTACGCGATTCTCGGAAGGGCCTCGGCCGTCACCAGTATCTTACTTGTACCCAGACGCTGGCTACGAGATGCTCGAGTAGTGGCCTTACAAAGTCCGCAGGTTCGGCAGCCGGTCCTTCCGGGATGTCGTCTTTCGCCACGCCGACACGACAGTGACGATCCTCTCGATCCTCTGACCCGGCGGAACCACGCTGGGCCCGCGCGCCTTCGCGCCGTGCTTGCAAGCCCGACCGCCGTGAGGCCCTCTGCGAGGATGGCGCTCGACTTTCCGCCCCTGTCGGCGTTCCTCTTGATTACGTCGCCCGCCGGCGGTACTTTTAAATATGCTGGGTTCCGGCTGTCCAGGCCGCGACCTTCGAGCCAGTTTTGACTGCCCGGCTGGCCAGGCCAAGGCAGATCAACCGGCGGCAATGCCTCGTGGCGAGCTCCGCTGATGGGCCCATTCCGGCGTCGGGCTGATGCGTTCGCCCTGCGAAACGCTCCAAGCAATCTCGGCAAAGGGCCCAGACGTGCCCCGCCCGCCGGCCAACTCCTCCGAAGGACGCCTCCTGTATTTCCCGCGGCGCGACTGACGTCGTTACAATTTTTCCCGGCCATTTACTCGGCATCTGAAATTCTCGCAAAAGAAATGTAATTTCTATCGAATTCTAACGCTGTCGCCCCGCCCCGCTCCGGCGGGGACGACATCCCGGACGCTCCCCTCGGCCGAGCTACCCAGGGGGATCAAACTCCGCGAGTTTTATGGCGACCGAGCTTTAGTTACTGGGTGCATGTTCCAGGCGGCAGCACAATCTGCTTTCCCCTTACCTCTCTTCCCGCTTGCTCACCGAACTCGTTAACTGCCAAATTGCGCGAAATATAGCTCTTGTCGGTTTGGTTATGCAGTATATGGTGTTGCTAGTTTCGCTAATTTTACTCTATTATAAACTATTTACGGTGTTTCTTAGTGTTTTTAGTGATAATCAGTGCAAACACTCTTGTGATTCTGTGTGAAATTTGTGTAACCTATTTATTGACGTTTGTGTGTGTGGTGTAACAACTTCTTGATAAGTGAAAAGAAAGAATTTGTGTCTATTTATTTATTACATATTGATTACTTCAATTACATATTTATATATTATATACTTCCTTCCTTATTTTATAACTGTAAATTAGTTTTCAGACCATGGTTTATAAATGTTGCGTGCCTAAGTGCACGTCAAATAAAGAAATTCCCTTACACGTTTTTCCGAAGGATGAACAAAGAAGAAGAAGTTGGTTAATAGCAATCCAAAGAATTGATTTAATTGGTAAGTTTATTAACAGAATTGTCAAAAAAGTTAAATATATATATGTCCTACTGTTTCTCATTTTCTTTGATAGGGCCGATCCCACAGTCTCCGATTAACGTGAGTCTCCGATTAAATTCACTCTGCATCTCTTTCTAACTGTCCAGCTATAGAAAGAGACGAAGAGTGAGTTTAATCAGAGAATCACGTTAATCGGAGACTGTGGGATCGGCCCATAGACTGGCAAACAGAAAAACAGACAGGTAAACACACACACACACACACACACACACACACACACACACACACACGAGACAGAGAGAGAAAAAATATATATACCTACCCATACAGCACAGATTGTTGCAGAAAGCTTCCAGAAAGGTTCGAAACCTTTCTGGAAGCTTTCTGAAACAATCTGTGCTGTATGGGTAACACATTTCATATATACTTAACACATACTTGCTTTAGATTTTGTGTTCATTTATCTTCAATTACATTATTTTTAGATAAAAAAGTCTTAAAAATGAAACATTTTTTCTCATATTTAATAAAGAAGTAATTATTTAGTAAGTCTATCCAATTAGTGCCAATCTTTAAACAAATATGCGTTTGTTAAGTATTATGATTTTCACCAGTGGCTTACGGATGTATGTCCATTTGAAAAACTATACCAATTAGATGGATTTTATTTAATAATTTCTTAATTAAGCATGGAAAAAATTGATCAGAACTTTTAAATTTCTTCTTCATTCTAAAATAACATTTTGTAATTACTGAATGGATTACAGGATTACGTAAGCATTGTGTTCCTGTCTAAAAGAACATAAAATCCGAGCCTTATCTCCACGATCAGTTCTCTATGATAAAAGATATACATTGTAGTACATAAATTAATGTATAAAATCTGTACTTCTGTTACTTGCACCAAAAGATGCACCAAAACAAAGATTGGATAAATTAAGAATTTGCACCCTACATTTTTCTGACGATCTAATTTGTGATTATACAAAACGGCGAATTTTAAAAGAAATTGCAGTTCCTAATATTAATATACCCAATATTAATATAGCAGTCGTGTTGTGCCGTTAGCTCGACTTGCGAGAATCGGCACCGAGTTCTTTGGTTCCGTCAAGAGGAGAAAGGATAATCACTAAACATCTGCGTGTTTCGATAGCAACTTTAATAAACGTATATTTCTCCACACAATTGTCTTCTTTATTACACTGCCCTGACTTGCGGGCGTTCGCAGTTACATTCAATTACACTTATCGATTCGGAATCTCGCGGTACGCGCTCTGGTCTTAGACTGCCCGCCGCTTCTCGGAAGGGCGGGCTTTTAATCTCTCGCGTATCACTTCCGCGATGCTGACTTAGCTGTCAGCGCTTTTGCTTCCGGGTATGCGACCTGGAAGCCGTTTGCGACATCCGGAATGCCACCTCAGAAGGGTTTGGCAATATTCGGGATGCGCGCTGGCAGCTAGGTGTCGCAACTAGGTCACGGCGACTTCCGCCTCACAACATCCCTCCCCCCTGGGAAAAAGAAAAACTGAGATTTTTTAATTGAAGTTTTTCGCATGATTTACTAACGTTTTTTTTTTTCTATTATTATTCGTTGTGTGAGGAAGTCGCGTAGTTAGTTCTTATTTGTTTTCCTTTTCGCTATCCATATTATTGCGATTATGATCCCTGTTATGATCACGATTAGAGACAGGGATCCTACGGGGTAAATTACATATTTGTTTGATAGGAAGCTGGCCTGGTTGTTTTCTAATTCTTGGCCTATCTCGTTTAGATTTAGGCTTAATTTAGTTAGTTCCCCGGGATTTTTGATCACCGGTTCTAATTTTAGTTCTGTTGCAAATTCGTTATTAATTTTTATATCTTTCGTTACTTGTTTGTATGTCAAGTTAAATTGTGGGAGGTGCATTTGCACGTACTTCGTGTGTTCTCGTTTTTTGGTTCGTAGAGTCAGATCTGTCGTGGTTAATTTGCAATTGTCAGTTAATTTAATTTTTCCCGTTCTGTTAATGTCAACTTTATACTCTCCCTGATTATTGCATTGAATAGTTATACTTTGTTGGTGGGGTGTGGAAAACAACCATGCCTGTGGCTCCACTAGGGTTATCCAAAAGGTTACGTTTGAGAGGATGTGTCGGCGCTCGCAATTTTCCTCTTTCGCTCTTATATATATTTGCACCTCGCAGGGCGCGTGCGGCGTTATGAAATATACCGGATGGTTCGTGTTACACACGAACGTTGTGTCTGACTGTATACATTTATTTAGATCGTTTTCTTGTAATATGACATAATTTCGGTTTTCCTTATCGATCGCTAGTAGGTCGTGTGTGGTTTTCGGTATTACAAATATGTTCTTTCGATCATGTACCGGTAGAGGTTTTATTCTTACTATTTCGTAATTTGGATATGTGACAACGGGGAAGGTCAGGATTGTGTATACATTGGGATTATCGTAATAGGCGTTTATTTTTACAAATTTTTCTATGGTATTCCAGTTGTCACTTTGTATTCTAAAAGGGAAGTGTGCCCCTCGGGACAGGTGGGTCGTCGCTTCTCTTAATTCCGATACGAGGATTTCGAGTGGCAATAGTCGCACGGGGATTATGCCATGTTTCGCGTAGGTTAAGTATTCTAGCGTGTCCTCTACGTCTTTTATTAATTTTGTTGTTATCGCGTTTATTACTAGAAGGTATTCATCTAAGTCTTCGCGGCGCACTATTCTTCCTACTCGCTGTTGCATTCGTCTCGTGACGTTCGCTATTCGGTTTTCGTTTTCGCTTAACGTCTGCTCTAAGTTTTCTATATGTCCTAACGTCGCGTTTACAATTTTTATTTGATGCTTCGCCGCGTGTTGTATCGTTTTCTGTTGGTTGTTTATTGTTTTTAATTGTTCCTGTATTTGTCGTGCGTCATCGGCGTCCATCGTTCCGAATAGGGTCTTACTTATTGAGCCTATTGCGTCTATTAATCCGCGTCGACTCGTCGTCGTTTTATACACGGTTCGTAGTCGTAGTAATAGTTGCGTCAGTTTTGTCGTATCTTCGTCTGTCATGCGGAGGATGTTGTTACATGCGCTCCGGCTGTCATCGTCTGCGTTGTTACACAGCCTTTTTGCCTGTTCGTAGTATTCTTGCAATAGATGCTGTCTTAGTTCAAATGCCGCGACGTCAGCTCTGACGACTAGCTTCCATGTTGTCTCTTCCAACTGCATGATTCCGATTTTTTCGAAGTATAACCCTGGCTCGTTGTTAAATGATGTCACCTCGAACGGCGGCATCGGTTCGGGTGACATTTCTCCCGTTAGGTGAAATATGATGAGCGGTATCCTGTAACAGGGATACTCTCTTAATCTTGGTGTTATTTTTATCGTGCATTTTTTTTTTGCTGATTATGGCTGTTTGCTTCGATAATTTAACGAGTTGCTTTAGTTTGAACCTGTCTCTCTGACGAGTTACATTCGTGCTAGTTATGACTCCTCTGGAGCATTCTCTGCCTGCTAAGGGTGTTGTAACCCTTGAGGAGGTCCGGTCTGTCAATGAGGGAGAGGAAGTTACCCCTCCTGTGTTAGGGGTGCCCGACTGGCCTGACATTTGGGACACCACTAGCCTTTTCATGCGTTTTCGTGCCGGTGGGCACGATTTTTTGGCGGCGCCTGGCCAGGATCGGTTGCCGGACGCTATGGTCCTCTATCTGCTGCTGGCCGAGCTTCGTTTTCGGCTGTTGACCGGTCGGGGTTATAGTTTACCCTAATTAATGGTGAGTTTTGTTTTCCTATTAATATGTTCTGGTGTTCGCCGGCCTGCCTATTCTTTTCTCGGCCAAAGGCCAGTGCTCTCTGTTGGAGTTGGTGTAAGTTTTTTTTTTTTTTTTTTTTTTTGCTGACGTCTGTCCGCTTCGGGTTGCTCTTCAGCTTTTCCCTGCGCGATCTCGCGTCAGTTGCTTGCTGCCTTTGAGCAAGTAATTTTATTTGCCCTTGGCACTGAGGTTTCATTGTAACTATGCGGTGTTTTCGCTGTTCGCGACATTTCGCACCTTCTACCTGTGACGCGTGTCAACGCGTATATTGGTTGGGGGCTGGGCAGGCAGCGGCTGCTGCCGAACGTGCGCCACCCGACTTGCCCCCTCCCTCCTACGAGGAGGTGGCCCGTCCTAGGGGTGCTATGGTTATCTTCCCGTTGCGGGTGACGTTGCACACCGCAACAGGCCAACGGGACGTGGTCCTGATTCGTCCTCGCCGGGAGTAGCATCTCCGTAAGTCGCCACTATTATCTTTTTTTGTTTTACTTATTTCTAATGCTTAATATTAATGTTTTGTTTTGCGTGGGCTTTTTATTCTTCTATAAACGCTTTTAGCCGATTTGCATGCACGCGTATCGTCTTGCGCTTTATTCTGATTGTAAAATTCACGTCGCTGTGCTTTTCCATGATCACATATGGCCCTATCCATTGTGATTCCAGTTTCTTTGATCTTCCACGTCGTACCGTTTCGTCGTAGAGCAATACCTTATCTCCTACCTTAAATGTTTCTTTATTACATTTTTTGTCGAATTGTTGCTTTGATTTCTTTTTTCCTTCTTTTGTATGCTCTCTCGCGACTTGATTCGTGGCGCGTATTCGTTCTCGCAATTCTTTTGCGTAGTCTTCGTATGAGTACGTTAGGTTTCGGAGGCCTTGCTAGGGCTGTCGGTAGGTTCGCTCGGTGTCCGTAGACAAGCTCGAACGGTGTCAGACCTGTCGTCGTGTGAGGCGTCGTATTGTATGTGAACATCGCGTAGGGAATCCACTCGTCCCAATCCGTTTGATCCCCGTTTATGTAGTGTCTGAGATATTCGGCTAGAGTACGATGCGATCTCTCCAGCGCTCCGTTACTCTCGGGATGATATGCGGTTGTCTGTATCTTTTCGATTTTTAGCAACTTGCACATGTTTTTGAATATCTCACTAGTAAAATTTGTTCCTTGATCCGTGAGGATTTTCTCCGGAATTCCATGTTCCAATACTACCTTTGTCACGAACGCTTTTGCTACTGTGTTTGCCTCCTGATTTTCTATTGGTACTGCCTTACTAAACTTCGTAAGGTTATCTTGAAACGTGAGGAGGTATTTATTTCCATTGTTTGTTACTGTTAGCGGACCTACTATGTCGAGCGCGCATTTTTCGAATGGTCGCTCGGGCGTATCTGTGATGACCATTGGCATCTTCGTTTTTCTACTTAATTTGTTCTTTTGGCAATACTCGCATTTATTTATGTAGTCTTCTACATCCGTCGTAATTCCACGCCAGTTATGCTGTAATCGGATGCGGTTTAGTGTTCGCGTGACTCCTTGGTGCCCTCCTGTAGGCGAGTCATGATACTCATAGAATAATTGCCGCTTCTCCTCCTCCGAGTACTCTCTCGGGGAGTCATCGTTTTGATGTGCTATATTAATCGCTGATGTTTCTGCTATCGGGTTTCGACTCAATGCGTCGGCATTCACATTGTTCTTTCCCGCTTTATGTACGATCTCGTAGTCGTATTCTTCTAACTTGAGCCTCCATCTTATTAGTCTGGAGCCTGGGTCGTTCACGTTGAATAACCAGATCAATGGCTTATGATCGGTTACGATTTTGAATCTAACGCCGTATAAGTAGGGGCGAAAATGTTTTACTGCCCATACGATGGCTAATAACTCTTTCTCTGTGGTATTATAGTTTTGCTCAGCCTTGCATAATACTCGGCTGGCGTACGCTATCGGTCGGTCTTGGCCTACTGTCCCTTGTGAGAGCACGGCTCCGATGGCGTAATCCGACGCGTCGGTAGTTACCACGAACTCTTTGCTGAAGTCCGGGTAATTCAACACCGGTGCTGTCGTTAATTTCTCTTTCAGAATGTCGAACGCGTTCTGCTGTTCGATTGACCAATTGAACTTTTCTCCTTTTTTCGTGAGCTTGGTTAGCGGCTTGGCTATTTTTGAAAAATTTTCAATGAATTTCCTATAATATCCTGCTAACCCAATGAACGATTGTATATCTTTCACTTTTTTCGGGGTCGGAAATTCTTTCACTGCTTGTAGCTTAGACGGGTCTGGCGATATTCCGTCTTCGGATATCACGTGTCCCAGGTAAATGACCTCTTTTCGTAGGAATGCACACTTGCTTGGTTGCAACTTAAGATTATGTTTTCGGAGTCTGAGCAATACCGCGATTAGTCGCTTGAGGTGCTCTGTCAGCGATGCTCCGTATATAACGATGTCGTCGATATATACAAAGCATTTTAGTCCTAGTATTCCGGCTAGTACCGCATACATTAGGCGCTGAAATGCCGCTGGTGCATTTTTTAAACCAAAGGGCATTCGGTTGTGCTCGAAATGTCCGTCTGGGGTCGAGAATGCCGTTTTATGCTTATGCCTTTCGTCCAACGGGATTTGGTGATATCCCGAGGCTAGATCTAATACCGAGAAATATTTCGCATTTCCCAGCTGATCGAGGATATCCGTTATATTAGGCATGGGGAAGGATTCTCCCATGGTGAGATCGTTCATTCCCCTGAAATCGATTACTACGCGATATTTTATTCTGCCGGACGCATCAGGTTTCTTGGCAACAACTATTATCGGTGCATTCCACTGGCTTGTGCTCGGACGAATTATTCCGTCGTCCAACATTTTCTGTATTTGTTTTCTCACTTCAGCCTTGTGCTTCTCAGGTAACCGATACGGTTTCACGTTTACTGGCGCGCTATCGGGCCGAGTATGTATCTCGTGCTCTATGGCTGTAGTCGCGCTTAATTTGTCTCCGTCTAAGTGGAAGACGTCATGGAATTCGTCGCAGATTTTCTCAATTTCCTCTCGTTCTTCCGTGTTTAGGATGATCGAGCTGTATTTGTTCGCGCAATTTCTTTTGTCGCTCTGTAACAGTCTCGTGTTCATTCATTTGCCTGTAATGTGAGTACGCTCGCGGCGTCGTCCGCCGGCAGGTCTTCTAACGTTACGTGTGGAGTGAGGATCTCCACCGGCTTGTCCGTCACGTTCAATATGCTGACCGGGCAAGTAAATTCGACTGGCTTTACGAGGCAATGCCCGATAAAGACTCCGGGTGCAGGTTCACCGCTTTTCACTATGCCTACTCGATTATGATCGGTTACGGCCTGTACGATGGTCTCACTGCAGGGCGGTAGTATTACTTTCCGATACGGTCGTAGCTTGAAAAGTGGCTTTACCTATTTTCATCTGCTTTGAGGTGTTAGAAATATCGGCTTTATGTTTCGTTAAGGAAATCGTTGCCTAATATTCCCTCATATTCGATCGGAAAAGTCGTCCTTTACCTACGTACATCGTGTGGCGTATTTTCTTTTTACCGAGATCCACAGTCGCTTTTATTTTTCCTAGCGTGTGTATTTGGTGTCCCGTTACGCCGATCAGTGCTAATTTTTCCTCTCGCACCATCGTTTCTCCTTTCAGGTTGCCGACTTTTATTAATGTCAATGTTGCTCCGGAATCTAAGTAAGAGATTCATTTCAGCCTCTTTCTGCTTCCTGTATGGGCAATGTTATTATGTCTAGCGGGCCTATCTTATGCTTTTGCGTTATCTGAGACACACGATATGTCTCCGCGGCGCGTGCCTTACTTTTCCTCGGCTTCTCTTCCTCCTCGCTACTGCTACCGGAGGTTGCGTCCTCGCTAGACTCGCTTGCTTTCGTTTTTCTTATTGTGCTTACCGGTGCTTTCTTAGTGTTTTCCGGCTTTGATCGGCGCGATCGCTCGGGTTTCGGTCTCCCGTTTAGCGACCAGCACTCGTCTCTCTTGTGCCCTGCTTTCTTGCAATAGGTGCACTCTATCGCGTTTATGCCGCCTGGCTTGTCCGCTCTCGGCAGCGCGAATTTGTTTGTTTGCCGGCTCGTACGGCAATCTCGCCCGTAGTGGCCGGTCTTTCCGCATTTGTGGCATTGCACGTTCGCGTTTCGAGCTTGTCGAGATTGCTCTTGACCGTCTTTGTTTCGGTCGTTATTATAGGTCGAACGCTGAGGAGGACCCTTCAATTTCTCCTCTGACGTGGCGCCCAAAATTGCTGCTGTTAGATTAGCGTAATTTCGTGATCGCACAATCGTTTGAATGTCATCTCGGAGTCCTAGCTGGAAATTTTCTAGTGCTAGCTCCTGCATTGTATCTAATATCGCTTTTCTCTGTTCTGGAGAATGTTCACGACCTTCAATCATTGATTGATATAGTTCCATTGACAACTTATCTACACGGAGTCCGTATTCTCTCGCGCTTTCGCTTGGCTTTTGCCGGAGCATATTAAATTCTTTTTGAATGTGCGTGGTGCTTCGTTTTGCTAGATAGCACATTTCTATTTCCTGCTTCAGTTGAGCGAAGGAATGTATATCTCTCGTTTGGAAATCGTACATGGCTTTGCCTGTCAGTTTCGTGCAAAGTATCGCCTTTAATAAGGATTTTTCTTCTGCGGGATTAATTTCATTCATCGCATAGGTACTGGCGTTTAGGAATTTTTGCACCTGATTACGCGACGTTCCGTCGATTTCCGGAATCATATCGCGGGCTTCTTTTAGTTTAATATACGTATTTATGGGATCGTGTTGATTTCTTACGTCTCCCAATGTTCGTCCGTAGGTTACGTCAAGTGGGCCTTGACTGCGTCCGCGACGACCTATGTCGTCGGGGCGATCGAAATTTGTGCCTTCTATCCGGCTCATGCGATCCTGCATGTCGCGCATGACGCGAAAGATTTCGACAGAGCGCTCAAACTCTGCGGCCTCTGCACGGTTCAGACGATCTTGCATGTCGCGCATCATATTTAACATGTCGGTAAGCACGGCGCCCTGCGCTCCTGGACTTGCTCGCGCCGGCTCATGGGCTCGGTTTTGATCGATGTCGTCCGGTCGCTCGTTAGCCGGGGGCCTAAGTCGCTCTATTTCCGCATGAATTTGTGCGCGCGTTATCTCTTCGCGGGGCGTGAGGGCCGGGGGAGCTCGTTGCTGGCTCATTGTGTCCTCTTCGGGCCCTTCGTTTTGCGAATCGAGACTACTGCTGTCGTCGGTGCCAGTGTCCCAGTCACTGTCTGAATCTGCGTTTGCTTGTGTCGGGGTCAGTCTGCCGTCACTGTTATTATTTTCGCGCGTTAAACTTGCGTCTAAAAATTCGAATTCGCGTTCTATGACGACGTTGGGGTGTAACTCGAGCACCGGTGAATCGTCGTCTGATAGTTGCGCGTCTAGATTCCGTCGCACGCGGTCTAATGTTACATGTACGGGGCTTCGCGGACTCTCTGCAATTGCATGCAGCGCTGGCTCACTATGTAGAAATGACGCGTTTAGCACGGGGCGGGATGGTGTAATTTCGTCGTTTGACATTTATCGACTCTTACATCCTTTCTATCCTGCAATCGCGAAATGATTTTTCGGCGCTCGCTATCGCGGTTGTGTTGCCTGTAATCGCGAAATATTCTTTCGGCGCTCGCTATCGCGGTTGTGTTGCCTGTAATCGCGAAATATTCTTTCGGCGCTCGCTATCGCGGGGACGCTTGCATGTATATATTGTATTCGTCTCGGCGCGTGCCTGTGTCGGCTTACAAATTTTGCTGACTTACAGTACCGCCGTATGACGCATCGTGACCGCTTGCTGTTGCGTGGATGTATGACAGGGCCGCTCCGCTGTTTCTGCGTTGTCTGCTTCGCTGCGTCTCTGCGGCGCTGCTTCGCTGCGTCTCTGCGTCCCTGCGTCGCTGCTCCGGGCTGGCGAGTCCGTGCGGTAGGTCGGGGCCTCTCCGGTGTCGCTGATAACACTCGGGGCTGCTACCGTTGCTTCACTCACTCGGGATCTGGCTGGCTTTTCCTCTCCGGGATGTGTCACCGCCGTTTGATGATCCGTTCCCTTTTGCAGGCGTAATTCTGCAGGATGTCCTTCTCGCTCGGTTGACAGGACCACCGCTGCCACCAATTTGTTGTGCCGTTAGCTCGACTTGCGAGAATCGGCACCGAGTTCTTTGGTTCCGTCAAGAGGAGAAAGGATAATCACTAAACATCTGCGTGTTTCGATAGCAACTTTAATAAACGTATATTTCTCCACACAATTGTCTTCTTTATTACACTGCCCTGACTTGCGGGCGTTCGCAGTTACATTCAATTACACTTATCGATTCGGAATCTCGCGGTACGCGCTCTGGTCTTAGACTGCCCGCCGCTTCTCGGAAGGGCGGGCTTTTAATCTCTCGCGTATCACTTCCGCGATGCTGACTTAGCTGTCAGCGCTTTTGCTTCCGGGTATGCGACCTGGAAGCCGTTTGCGACATCCGGAATGCCACCTCAGAAGGGTTTGGCAATATTCGGGATGCGCGCTGGCAGCTAGGTGTCGCAACTAGGTCACGGCGACTTCCGCCTCACAACAGTCGTTAATACGCCAGATATTAATGTACCAGAAATACAACAGCCATGTTGCAGTTATGAAGAAAATCCAAATGTACAGATTGCGAAAAATGTTGGATGTGAATCTAATTTAATACCAATTTTTGAAGAAAGAGAAGAAATACAAGAGGAAATAAATTACAACACAATTGAAGAAACAAGAGAAATACGAGGAGAGAAAAGAAACTACAGCGCAATAAAATTGTCTGAAAATATAATGAAAAAGAAACTTAGAAGAATGCAAAAACAATTATACAAGAAGAGAAAGTACATCCAGCTGCAACGTAAAAAAACGAAGGAATTATGCAACGAAAATAAATGGGAGGACCTAATGAAGGATGTAACAAGTACACAAAGGATCTTTATGGAAATGATATTAAACAATTTGCATTGTAAACCAGAGGTATGTCATTTATAAAGGATGTTAAGTAAAGATCGTCTTCTAGGCATATAGCATTATTTTTCACGAACATTAAGTCAAACAGTCCTGAACCGTTTTTTTCTATATCGCTTAATAAAATAGTAATTATTGAACAAATAATCCAATCGATGTCGTCCTTTAGCCGGGAGTACATCAATGAACCACGCGCCTTATAGTATGCGTGAGCGATTTGTTGCTAAGTTCGCCACTATTAAAAACGGTTCATTGACGTACTGGTTAAAGGACAACGTTAATTGGATTGTTTTTATATAATAATGTCTGCTTTATTAGACGTATAATGGTTCAGAAGTTTTCGACACAATTTTTCGTGAGGAGTAACGCTTTGTACTTAATGGACGGTTTTTTCTTAACATTTTATATTTTTGTCATCATTTTCAGATACGTGCGCACGCGCACACATACATATACTTTTAGATGTAATTATGTATAAGTTTAAAAAAGTATTGCTACTTGTTACATGTAAATAGGTTTTTTATTTTTTAGGTTTTTTATTTTTGTCACTTTTTAGTATTGTTTTTTCTATAATTCATTTATTATTTTTATTTTGTTTATTTATTACTTTTAAATTGATATAAAGGCCAATATTGAATTTCAAGGGGGGTCAAACTCAGGAAAAAGAGTATATCACAGGAAATACAAAGAGAAATAGCAGTTATATAATCACATATAACACTAATATATGTGATATGACAGTACAAGTAAGTTGACAGTACATATGATGTACAATGAAATGGGATGTGATTGCTGCCAATATTTTTTTGCAAGTTTTTATAATTTATATATATATTGCATGTACATATGTATAATACATATGCATATTACATATGTATATGAATCTTTCTTTACTCTAGGGGAGACCGGGGCTATTCGTGACACTGCTGAAATTTTGTCGCGGGCCTAACTTTAAAATGCTTGCTGCTAGAAACCTGTAATATCGATCATAGATCTCTCTTAGTGTCCTCTAGGTACCAACGAAGTGGCATTTGCGTGTCAACTATTTTTCTCTCGCAGTGACAGAAAGTCTGACTTCGAGTGCTAAAAGTAAAATTTTCCAAATCCCGAAAATTTGTTTTCTCGCCGAATATAATAATAAGAGATCCGAAACGGTAAGTTGTATTTAGTCACTCGACTTCACTAAGCATCATCCATAAGTAGATTTTAGCTATTCTTTCTTATTTGTAAGTGTACAGATCATGAATGAGGAAAAACCACATCGGGGCATTTCGTGACACGAGCAACCGGGGCAATTCGTGACACTTTGCTTTTCATGTTGATTCATTTATATTTGTTTTCAATAGGTTATGGTGCGCAATTACGTTCGTAAGACAGCTGCTGTGGACACGGAAAATCTCCGAAAAGCAGTTTTAGCTGTAAAAAATGAAAACTACTCAGTGAGACAAGCAGCAATACGCTTAAAAATAAAAAAAACAAAAAAAAATAAAAATAAAAAAACAAAAAATTACAAAAACGAAAAAAATTACAAAAACGAAAGAAATCAATATAGTTTGTTCAACCAGAGAAAGTGTCACGAATTACCCCGTGGCCTGTCACGAATTACCCCGGCCCCGGGGCAATTCGTGACACATGACATAGCGATACATTTCTTAATATATTTCGAGACTCGTGAGAGATAAACCTTTTTTTTTCTTTTCTTTTAAACTAGAAGGATGGACGATTACATCGCACTAATAAAAAATTTTTAAGCATTTATACGAAGCGAGAAAAAAATTCGAAACAAAAAAGTGTCACGAATAGCCCCGGTCTCCCCTACTATTCTATTACTGGTGTGATTATATAATCGAAAAAAAAAAACAAAAAGACATTTCTTGTAACTAATAATGACTAAAACAAAGTAGTGCATTTTCTTTATAAAAAATATCCTCTTGAATACTTTGGATGGTTTTTTCTGAATCTACAAAATTTCTAAACTTACATATAATACATCCGCGCCTCTTCACTGGCAATAATGCATGTGCACGTTAAGTTACGTACATACACTCGTGCTTAATATTTTGTATTTTTAGCTTGTGCTTATATAATTAAGGCTATTGTATATAGTCTAAAATTTTAATAATTCAATCGTATTTATATAATACGGGTAAGGACATAAATTAAAACAGACACAAAAAATATGACAGATTAAAAATTTCTAAACATTTGATTTAAGTGTGAATTTAAAAATACTAGTTTCTAATCATTTTTATTTTATCTTGCACTTGCATGTATTAACTTGAATATTTGGCAATTAATAATGTTGAATATTTTTAGGGACAACGATATAAATGCAAAAACACAAAGCGTTTGCATTAACTCTATACAAGACAATGGGGAAGCATGCTTATACCTCTTTAAGAACAATTTTTAAACAAATTCCATCTGTTCAAACTTTGCAGTCGGTGTTACATAAAATACTTTGATTCCTGGATTGAACCCTTCATCCTGAGACATTTGAAGAGTTTAGCTCCAAAAATGTCAAGGGAGGAGAAAGTATGCATTCTTATGTGGACGAGGTATCTATCCAACCCAAACTTACTTATGATCGCCGAAAGGACATCATATGTGGTTTTGAGGATTGGGGTAACAATCGTACGCAAAAATTTGCGGATTATTCTTTAGTTTTTATGCTACGAGGATTATATTCAGGTTGGAAAATGCCGGTTTAATTTAATTTTTGTGATAAGCAGACCAATACCGCACAATTAGTTAGATGTATCAAAGAACACATATTAAAATTTAAAACAAGCAGGTTTCTTCATTGTTTGCTAGTGTAGGTGACCAAGGATCTTCTAATACAGCAGCGATAAAGAATTAATCATCTATCAGCAATAAAAAGCGAAAATTGGAAAATAGATCAGAGCGTAAGTATAATACACATACATACATGCACGTAGTCATATGGATACATATAATTATGTTAGCAAAATTAAAATGCATTTCTGTAAATGTTTACTCTGTTACCAGGTGAAACTTTTGAAATATGGGATAATGAATTATACCGTTTATTCGACCCACCGCATCTCATCA
>JASTWP010002840.1:0-35594 GCA_030770255.1 Temnothorax ravouxi
AATGAAAATTGTACAAAGATTAAATCTGTATTCGTAATAATATATTCGCTAATAACGGTATTAGGGATAGCAAAACGTGTGTCAATTACGGATTTTTTAATTTCCATTGAAATAACACGTCGCACGTTATATTCGTATTGTTGGATCTTACTTTGCTACTGTTTTCTTGCGTGACTATTCCCTGCCGAGAGAATACTTTGAGAAAATGAATACTCTGTGACTGCTATGAGACATGCCGGGTTAATGAATAATAAACACCTCGAGTTTTACTTTAGGAAAAATGATCGTGTCGTTAAACTTAATTGAAATATTTTCGCAATATATTAACCACATTTACTACTAGACGTATTATATTATATCACATTTACCACTAGACGTATTATATTATATCACATTTACCACTAGACGTATTATATTATATAGGTATGCGGTATTACCAAAATTACCGTGGATTAATAGACTATTGAATAAACAAATATAATACTTTGTATAAAGATATACATTTTTAAGTGTATTATTTACCAAAAAATCTATTCTTTTATTTTGAAATAGACGTGTGAGTTATCTTTTATAATCGACATGTAACGACAAATATTAATTTTGAATTTAAGAAACATATGACGTAATCTCTTGCCTTTTATTCTTTTAATTTTTTTTCGAGTTTCTCTCTATTTGTCACTTTCTGCACTTCGCTAGGATGGTTTCCTCTTATTATCAGGCCACGAGCGTGCTTTCTTCGTGTAGAAAGCGCAAAATCGTCATGAATATTTCACGAAAGTGATGGCGTAGAAATAAAGGGCAAAGTGGGCGGGATTTCATCTCTCGTCGCGAATATTAAAATACCGAAGCGAGAGGTAAATGAAAGATCGAATGGCGCGACGTTCGATGCGGAAATAAATGGCGGGATAGCGAATGAGCGTAATCGAGGATGAAAAGCCGATAAGATCAGCATCGCTTGATGAATGCTGGTGCTACGGGAGGACGTATGACGCACAATAATCGTGTTGCGCGGATTAATCTCGAAAGTGGTTCAATAGTATCCACAGAAATCTGACGGAAACCAATGACAAGCAGGATACCGGAAGCGTCGCGTCGATACGGCGATCCACTGCTTAAACAGACAGAATCTCTGCTTAGATAGTCTGAACCATAATCCTGATTCTATTAAGATGGAGGCCCACTTGCCTCTCAAATCTCCGTCCAATCGGGTTTCGCGTATACGCTCTATTTGCTATGCAGAGTAGCTATGCTAGACGTGATGGATATCCTGCTGGGTGAATTTCAAAATCCAAACTTATCGTGCTACGGTATAAGCGTCTTCGTTAAGGTTCCTTACATTATCTCCTTTGGTTTTAAGGAGAGAACGAAATATTGGTTAATCATGATTGGATGCTTAATCATTGGGCGAAGACAAAGAATGGAGAGAAGTGTGTATGTAACAGTTATTAATTATATAATTTCAAGAGTACATAACTTTAAGAGTCTCGATTGACAATGTGCTTTATGTCGTTTAAGAAAAAAGTAGCATGCTTATGCTCACAACTTTGAAGTATACAGGCAATCACGTTTGAAATGACTTTTTTAAGCGCGCCAGAACATTTTTTTTGTACTTTGCCCACCTTGTTCCACGCGCAGATTATGCTTCTGCGGTCGTGATCGGAGCCGAGTTCACGTGCATACGCATGTTATCGAGTGGAATGATCTTAATTCCCTACTGTGATTCCCGATTGGTGTGCCCGTGATATCGGTGGCACTTCAGCAACGTTTGCGTGAGAAACGCGAACCAATGAAACTGCTCCTCGCATTATTCACAATGATTTATCCGTAGAACGACGACGGCTCGGAGGTTACGTCGCGGATTCTCTCTTTTTCTTTCTCTCTCTTTCTTGGCTGTTAACTGTAAAAGTCCACCCGAGGATTAACGATCGATACGTTTGAAGCATGGCTCGTGTTCTGGCACGAGCCTCAAAGGGATTCCATCTCGATCTTCGTGCTCTCAATTCTTCAAACGGAGCGCATTATCCTTCGTATATATCTGGAAATGCATTAAGCTACGTTCCGTGAATTGCTATAAAAATTGGTTTCTACGATCCTTGTACCTTCGCCGGCATAGATTAAATCTTTTCTCTGAGAGTACCAGGATTATTTCAACGTCAATGCACACTATCGAATTTATCAATCGATAGCTTATACTTTTAAAGAATCTCTTGAATTTTGAACGCGTCACTGCTTATTTATCTCTTCCATTCTTTGTTATTCATTGTCTTCTTTTCTTGATGATGAATAAGAGAGTTTCTTATCTTAAATCTCATAAAAGATTCATCGCTGTGCCATATTGGAAACGTGCTTACGCAAGCAAGAGACAAATTGATTGGATATGTAAAAATATCAGAAGCGGTGCTTTTACATTTTCACACTGTCGCCTTGTCTTAAAGTAAAGCGTATTGCTGTTTTTCTGGCGCTGGAGAAACTAATGGATCAGGCGGAAGCTGAGTTACCGTAGGAAGCGTTAAGAAAATGCCAGGGTCGAAAGTAAATACCATCCACTCCAACTTATGGTTAGCGTAAGTGCACGGAAATTTATATTTTACTGCGAGATTTTTCGTGTTCGCATTAATACAACGCGATGTCTATAAAGTATTGTATTCTTGGAGATATTCTTAGAGATATTTTTAGAAGCTTATCTTATGATGCAACACCGGTTGTTCGCGCCTTAATATTAAAACCTAATAAGTAAATCTTAACGCGTGGGTAATAATCGTTATTTTTTACTTGTAGCTGCAATTATCTGGTTAAAAGTTAGTAAATGTCGTTACTTATTTTTATAAAATTGCACTTAAATATGTCTTATAATTTATCGCTGTGATTATTTTTTATTTTACAAAGATTACTATGTAAAAAATAGTTATTAATGATGTCTGCGTAAGAAATTGCTTGAGACGGAAGTTACGCAGGTCCCAGGAGGGAAACTTACGTGGGTCTCTCTCAATGCCAATTTCACGGGGAGGCACTTATCCCAAATGGTAGAAAATGACGGGGAATTATTTACTGTAGTAAGGTGAAGTAGCGAAAATTGGGCGCAGCCGTTCTAATTTCATGCCAGAGTAACGATCTCAAGCGCAAGCCATTGACTGAAAGGCTGCGCGAGTTACTAACCCGCCTCAGCTGCCGTCTGCTTTCTCATCCTACCCTGTATACGCTTCATTCTACTTCTATATCTCTCCTCGAACATCGATGTAGAGCTCACAAGTTCTATGGTCAAATTTCTCTGTACGGGTATACCTATTGCATACGGTTGCGCTTATTTAGATACTCCGCATTACCGCGTGCTTTGAAATTCGAGCAATATGCGGCATTAACTTCTTCATATTTCGCCTTGAATAAAAATTGAAGAACCAGGCATAGCTGAGTTCCGTCAAAAATTCAAATAAATTGATTGGAATAAGAAACCGAAAACTTTTTGTTCTTTGTAATAAAAGATTATAACTGATAAAAAATTAGTATAAATATAATAATTTTAATAAAAGAGATAGACTTACAATATGCTTCGTTTTAAGACAAGAAAGATAAAATGCAAAGGTCTCTCTCTCGACCTAATTGCTTTCTCTTCTTGGTTTTATAATTACTTTTTGCGTGCCGACTGTGTCGAAAGTTTTACTGTCGCTATGAAAACTTTTTATTTCTATCGTGTATTTTATCTTAAACGTGCTATACATATTTATAAGCAATATTTACTGATGGTACAAAACATGCACAGACCAAATTATAATCCCAAATGTATTTACTGTTGGAAAGAATATTCGCATATGCTTATGAATGTATGTAGAAACAATGTTTTTTTTTAAATATATTTAATGTTTTGTATGTTTAAAGAATCTCACAAACGTATTTAATGTTGTTTCAGGTACGTTATTTTCACAGCATTCTACCCGATGGTTGCTTTTTAATGATATTCTGGGAACACGTCCATTGCGCCGATTGATGTCGGTATGTAATTTGACTCACATCGGTTGCTTGGTAATGTTCGATACTCAATTTCCGAATGTTCTCCATCAGTGTCTGCTTTGATATTGATCCAATTTGAAACGCTAATCACATGTTGAACGATTAAATTATTGCATTATAACCTGGCAGTGCCTGCATCGCAAAGTGTTTTCACGACGCGCTTCCGACTTTGAGAATATAGTGCGATCGCGATTATTACATCGAGATATTACTCATACTTCTGACAATTAGATGAGCTGGATTTGTCTCAGTTTGATTTATTACATTTGTTAAAGCTATGAAAACTACAACAGGATTCCGAAATCAGATATATGTCCATATTCATAGTCGCGCTTATCTATTGAAAACTTGTTGGTCGAAATTATTATAGAAACTAATATGATTTAATAAATTTTGAGTTTGAATGTCAGTTTGATATTATGTCATATTTGCATTATTTGCAACTGCAATTTAATTTAGGAACTCAGAAGAACTGTCTTGACTGTCAGACTGTCTTCAAGTACAATCTGAATTTTATCTTCAATTATTAATTCGTGAGAGGTAATGTATATATAAGTTAATAGTTTTTAAATCTTGTAATATTTCTCTGTCTTGCAAAGAAAATGATAACTTATGCAAAAAACATGACTTAATCCATCAAAAATATATTCTTAAAGTAGGTATATATAAAACTCAGAATTATGAAATACTATTTTTTTATATTGATTAATGAGGTAGCAATATGCACGTATTTTAATTTATTTTATTTTTACTGTTTTTCCAAATTTGATACGAACATATCAACGACATATGGACATGCTGGCGACTTACTAAATTTATTTGAAGAATAAGCTTATCTATGTTTTAATTGAAAAAGGATTTATAAAAATTATTTTATTATTAAGTTGTGACATTTTTGTGGTATTTAACTTGATTTTTTAAACCACTACAATTGTTTAATGTTATAATGTTAATGTAATAATGTTTGATTTAAGAAATTTATATAATTTACTTTTCTCTTATAACAGAAATCTGAAAGTATCTAATAATAATAAATTGATTTACATGAGCAATTTTTTTTAAATTAAAATAAAAATAAATTTTATTTTTTAAACGATTGATTTAATAATTACTTTTAAATAGGGTAATCAATCAATTATTCAAATTATTATTAAAAGGAAGAAATAATTTGCATGTATAGTAATTAAAATATGCTATTAGTAATATACATTTGTATATACAAAACAATCAAGTTGCGGCAAATTCTCTCATCAATTAGAATTTAAGTAATAATATTTCCATTTCAAAATGCTGTTTTCATTGAATGAAATTAATTGTCATCTTATAGGCAACGCTAATGAGCCCACAAAACGTAAAGCAAAATGTACAGTAATATCTTCAATGTTATCGGAAGCTTGCAATGAGAGACTGTTTTTGTTTTTAAGATCAACTATTTAAACGCATGTCAGAATCAAAGAGAATATTTCGTACCTTGAATAATGAGTGTGCGAATTCAGTCAATATATTACCGTTTCAGGATAGCGCCGCTATATCAAGTCCGTGTAATATCCTTTTGTATTATGCGTAAAGCGTAAACCTCGCTTCTATCGATCGATCTCGTTCCACCTCGCTGATTCCGTTGACGTATCTACATATGGATTCATATATAGATTCACGACGTGTTACAATCGCGCTGAGTTATCGCAATTTGCATCTCACGCATCAGCGAGATGGAAGGACTTCGGGAGTTCATAATAGTAGAGGGTGACTGAAAAGGAGAGCTTGCGTTCCAGTTAACGAGTTCGCTCTTACTTTGATGCATCGAGAGAGAGAGAGAGAGAGAGAGAGGGGGGGAGGGTAATCATCCTTTGTACGAAGTAATCGTATGTCAGCTATGCTAGGTACCAGTAAATTATGGCATACGCGGAAATTCAGAAAATTAACGCAGAAGTTTATCGATCTATCGAGCCTAATTAAAATTCTTTTTGACCCTTCGCACATTTATGGATTATAAATTATAGAGTAACGAACGATCGTTACATAAAAGGGCGAAATTTACGATGCGCCTCAACCGTTCTGTATAAAGAAACGTGAAAAAAAAAGCAATTATTCTGATATTCGATATGCAGCTGCATTTATCGTTACTTAGCACATACGTATAACGAGGATTCGCGTTATGAGGATTGTAAAGCATGCGTTACAATTTTGTCGAATGAAATGCGTATACTAGCGAAAGCACGTGGTTTATAATAGAAATTCGTAGAATTTCCAATGAACTGCGATTGTTTGCTGGCTATAACATTCTCCACCGCTCAAAATTTTATCTTTCTCGTTTATGCCACGTACATTCATCTACAAGCATAAATAAAAGGATGAAATATTTACACTCTAAAACATTGATTTAAACGTAATTGGATGGCTCTTGTTCAAAAATAATTAAACTGCAGCTTTAAATTAGAGACATTTCGAGAAGTTATATTGTCTAATCTAATTTGCATTTATATTAAAGCCAATATTTTTGCTTTTTAGTAACGTACGATAAGAAGTAAACAGTCAAATAATTGCTGATTTTCTTTCTGTACAAATATAAATTTAGATATCAAATGTCATCTAATGCATATAGATACTACATATCCTACATGTAGAAGGGACGCTCGGAATCGAATAACAATACGATTTAAAAGAAGAAATATTATAAATTAATTAAGTTTGAATATAATTTTTAATCTGTTAAGTAGATTAAGATTTATATATTTATATTACGTTCTAATCGTAAGTTATTCTTGCCTTAAAACAGTATATCATGGTAATATCATGGTCTTTATAAAAATATCTAGAAGTCTGTTTTTCAGTATATTAATAAAGATATTTGTTGTGCGCCAGTGAATATTGCTTGATATTTTTATGTAAAAGCTGTCTAAATATTTGTTCATGAATTCATTCGCTCTTGTATTTACAATTTTCATTGTCCGTACGTCATTAATATAACAGCTTATTTTTTATAAACAATTTATATTTGTATATAATATTGGTTGCCAATATCAGTAATTACGAGAATATAATGAAATTTATCGAACTATTGTTGTGAATGTTTGATATAGAGGATATTTTCATCACACAAAAATCCATGTATTATAGGTATTAATTGAAATATTTTTACATCTTACTATAGACAGATTTTATATTTTATGTCATTCTGAATGCTGAAGAAAGTGAATATTTTTATCGCAGAAAAGTGAAAAGTGAAAAAAAGGGGATAATTGATGCTACATATTTTATTTTTGCGATAAATAGTAAAAATTAGGTCTATGAAATATAGGTATATATCGAGAATAACGATGAGGATAAAGTCGAAAGTGTACAATGCTTGATGGGTTTTAGATGAAATGTACTTAACATGCATTTATTGTTGATGCATTATAAATATTTTCTATTAATTAATTTTTATAAAAATAGGCAACCGATTTTCGAACTCGCGTATCTGATTTTACTTTACCTTTTTTCTATGTATTAGAGCCGAAATAAAGTTACCGATAGGCGTTCTCGTTTCAAGATTGATCGTTGACCTCCAACATTGCCTCGTGTGACCGCAGGGGATCTTCCTTTAAATTTTCAACGTTTACGACACGTCGAGTCATCTTTGTGGGCGTGAACGATCCTGAAAATACGTTCTTGCGAGATTGCGACCCCCGAGGAAGATCTCCCGTCATGTGTATACTTAGGTGAAATCTCTGCGAGAGAGAAAAATCTCTCTCTGATAGTCCTGGCGCGAGCGGGGTCTCCGAGAAAGTTGATCGGATTGAGCATTGTAACTGGATAAGGGTATCCAGGTATTATATGTGCAGACTCTCTGAAGACGCGCGTGCCGCGAAGACGAGGGACCTGTGGTCCTACAGCGTTTTTGCAAGCTGTGTCCACGGTACTTTCTCGCCGGCCATTTTGCTTGATCTCCAAACAAATTTAATTAAACCGGAGACGCGCGACGCGGTGCCGTGCTCGCGGAAATTGAAATTTAGACGCGCGCGCGCAACTCGGTATTTTTTTTACTTTTTTCTCATCTTCTTTCTTTCTCTCTTTCTCTCTCTCATTTTTTTTATACCGCAAAGCACTTGTACATCATCTCAAGTTCTTCCCACTACATCGCGTGGTGTTTTACGCGGTTCCGTCGCTTTTGTGATCCTTCTCTGTACGCGCGTAGATCATGCAGTCGTTGCGTTACTATGGAGACCTTAATTGGAAATTTCTTTGTGCGTGCCCGGAAAGTTTATGCGCAATAATAACTTATGAAAGTAATCACTTTCCAAGAGGTTATTATATATATTCTTTTTTTCTTTAGGCTTTTCCAAGACGCAGAATTTATATATATTGTATATTCCTAACAACGTACTTCGTATGCTACGCAGGCTATTCAAATTCTGCTTAATACGGAAATTTTGATATTTATTTTTATCGTTGATTTTTTAAAAACAAAAACAAAAACAATTATATTGATATGCACTTATTTATTTTTTCTATACAATTGATATGATTGAACTTTAAGTTTTGTATCAATCAAATTAAATTAATTATAAATGCCATGTAAATACGGTGATAAATATGTTGCAGTTTTCTTAATTGCTTATGTTTTTTTGTACTTGCGCGTTGAATCATGTAACAGGATGCTAACAGAAATTATAGTCAGAGTAAACTGGATCTTCATAAGCCGCTAAATTCGCTGGGATGTTTAATACAAAAGGGATTAAGGATTACTCGGTATATCATCCATATATATGTTACCGTTGATTACGATAGTTAGACAACAGAATCAAACATGATTAATGAAAGATTTACAACAAACAACTACGAAAAAGCTACGCGAGATATGTAAATTAATATTATTTTTTAGTTGCGCAGTGTGTATTTTATATAGCACATGTACTAATAAATTAAAAATATATCAGCTCTAAAGCAATGACACAGTAAATTATGCGAAAGATTTCGAATGAAATGCCCTTGGCACAATTGTTCACGTAGACGAGCTCGCGTCTGTGAGACGCTGCATTTGCTTCAAATTCCGAGCGAGAGAAACAGGTTAAATCTCAATCGAAGTCTTGAACAACGTCGTTTGTGGAGCGGCGGGTCACGGTGAAAGCGTTACCTATATCGAGTGTAATTCACTTCGGAGAGGCTCGGCGCGCATGAAGTTGTACCGATCACGCGAGGATAGGAGAGTACCGCGGCTGTGAGTTGAAACCGTCGTTTGACAGGCCCTTTAAATGCAACAATACAGAGGAAACTCTAGAAACTTTGGGCATTCGGGGCCCGCAAAATGTTGTGACACGGAGCGAAGCGTAAATACGGTGGGGTCACCGGGGTGCGGAGCGGTATCGCGACGCTCTTCTGATGGCCGATCTCTTAACCCCTCCCTCTCCCTCTTATCTCAGAAGAACTTCCTGTAGAAGACTCTTCAAAGTGGCAAATAGATCCGTGAGTTTGCAACGATCTCGCGGATTAACTTCCCGCTCCTTCTTGCGCCGTATCGGGTCAGCCGCGGGGCATTCCATGTTTCATTTCGCCGTGAGTTTCAAATATAACTGAAGTTTACGATCATTTCGATTGACGTAGCTCACACAGCCTCGTCTGATTCCATTTCTCGAATCCCCGATAAGGCGAAGTTTATTTGAGCCGCAAATTGGCTCCCGTTTAATATGATAAATCATCGAACTTTTGTGTGGTTTCGCATTTTATTCGTGGGCATTTATTCGCGTGACTTTTGAGCGAAGTGCCAGAATATCAAGTTATTTTACATTTTATTTTTATCGTGAAAAAAGTCCTATATTTATTTCAATGATTGTAGCGAAGATTATTGTTATTGTCTCATCTTTTATGCATAGCGATAGAAAACATAACGAGTAATATCATAAAATTTTGTTTATACTTTTAAAACTTTGTTTTATTTTATATTATAAATTAAAGTATACGTTTGCGAATCTAACGAGAAACTTTAAAAGTATGTCTATAATAGAATATAATTTCATTTTATTGAAATATTTTTGTGAAAGACAATATTTATAATATTATTTAATTATTCGTATATATTTCGGAAACGATGTATACTTACTGTATAGTTATATCTATTGATTAATTGTAAAAGGATTATTTCGTATTGAATGAAAGAAGAACGTGCATAAATAGAGCCTGACAAAAGATAAACGAGGATAGTCGATTTGTCACGAAAGAAACAGCAGTCATTTACTTAGCCCTGATGAGTCTATAGACATGGTACTTCCACGGCATATTGTATTAGAGCTTCAGACTGATAGATTGCCAAGATGGGTTTATTAAAGAGACTTCCGCGCATTTCTACTGCAATTTATCCCATGCAGTCTTTTTTTAAGAAAGCGTAATTACGCAGTGAACAATAGGACCTTATTCGTGTTCTTAGCGCATATTTCATTACTTGATGTAGTTCACGAGAAATATATCGCAGAACTAATGCGAATACTTTGTCTAATACATTATATGTTTAAGCATAGTTAAAAGCGATATAGAACGGATTACTTCAAGATTAGGTGATGTAATAAAATAATCTATATTTCAACTTCACAAAGAATTTATTGAATACGTTTGTGACATATAAATGTCAAAGCCGGAGAAATATTGGCTTTATTTAAATTTTGGTCGCGTAAGCGATGGGCTTAATCAAAATAAGAAAAATGCTTAGCTTTCGTTATGATATAAAATAATCACATATATGCGAGTGTGCAACCGTGAAAGAAATAGTAACAAATCTTTCATATCATAATTCAAACCCGAGAGAGGCGAGTGATTAAAAACGTGAAATACAATCGCGGTGAAGCGCGCAACGAAGGTGAATAAGTTTTGTATAAACGTGAAGCCATTTGGCCGATCTCGATGGGCAAAATTTAGTACCTGTGCGAGCAGGATAGATCGATAGCTGTCGAGTTGGCTTTATTAAGTTCTCGCGCAGCTTCATATTCTACGGCCGTAGTGCAAAAACCTCTTCGCGTACCGCTGGAGAGGTGAGGTTGGCCGGTTGTTAATCAATAGGGTCGGGTGTGGTATACTTGCGTGACGACTCGATAATTAATTGGCCCCAAATACATATAGCGGAAGTCGTGTGCGCATTTTTGCGATCGTCGTATAACGCGGCGGAGCTGCGTAATCCGCGACGGCGTCATTTTATGTTACCATCGACGGTGATTTATTGTAACGTTCGACTTTCCCGTGAAATGGATATTTCAACGACAAGGAATAATTCATTAAAAGCGCAATTGATAGCTACGTCGATGTGTTCTACAGCGGCGATAACGAGCCAGTGTGCAATTTGTTTCGCTGGAAAATATGTACAACAGCGAAGGGATTACAGTCACTGTGCGGGAAAAGCACGTTTCTGCGAGGTTAAAAAAGGAGTCAAAAGAGAATTTTTCTCCAGAAATTCTACCAGAGAGTACGTATGTCATGCAACATGCGTATTTACTTAAAACATCCTTTTTTTACTCTTCTTGAAGGTATTAAAGAAATTTTGTCGCTGTTTTCGTATATGTATAATGATTTTTATATTGTATATATGTCAGACACACTAAAATATACACGCATTAAATATTAAGAAATAATGTTTTGCAATATATATCACATTTGATGTATCAGATACGATATTACAAAACACTATTCTCGCAAAGTATATCGACTTTCCACATTTTTCGTGTCATAATGATAAATCATACGACGTTAAATCATCGCGATAACAATTTTTGTTTAAACATATATGTCTTTTTATGCTGCGCACGCGTTCGTGAAAATTTTCTGTCGCCGACGCGAGATACATTGCGGACATAATGTGTCACGACCAAGCTACGTGGTAGTCGTGAAAATCTTTCGCGCTGACGAGATTGCGATTCCACCGTGGAAAAAGTGTTTCTGCGCCAAAGAATGTTGTCTTTAATATCGTTTCCGATGATCCTCGCGTTCCCGTTTTTTATCTTCAGCTAAAAGAGCGAAAAATCTCGCGCGCCAGTTTATTTGTCCGGCACCGATGGTCTTATCGGGTTGTCGCTTTCTCATTGTTATCCTCGGGGATGATGGTTGCCTGTACGACTCAACTCCATTCTTCTCGTTATTCGAGGTTGCCATTTGTGTTGGGTATTTTGTACACAATACCTACAAATGCAGCGACTTTTTCTCTGTTGGTTTGAAATTCGGAGTAATACTCGGTCGATTTACCTTTCATTGCGAAGTAAAGTTTGAATATGGATGCAAAGCAGCCGTTAATTTTATATAATTACTGCGGTTCTTATATTAGCATATGTATTAGCAGACTATCCAACACTTTCTTTAAAAAAAAATTAAATTACATTAACCAAGTTTGCGTTAAAGTAATGAAAAGATTTCAAGTTATTTGATATCAATGAAATTAATCAACAAACATTAGGAATTAATAAGTTGGAGATAACAGCTTTTCTCATATTAAATAGTCACAACATCTATTTACTATAAAATTATTATGTATGAGTAGACGCATTTTCTTCTGCGAAATTTTTCTCTTAATGCTTAAACGTTATTAAACTTTTGATGTTCGCGTATTCGAATATTCTCATAATATCCACCGATAAAAGAAAATGTTATTGATCCAGAACGTGAACATAGAGATAGCGGCATGAATATACACATTCATGGCGGAGATAGCTTCAAAAAAATGTTATTAGGATGGCGTCGCCATTGGGAGTAAAGAGCAGCTTGCCGCTCTTTGTTTCTAAGTAGCACTTGATGCGGCGCAGCCAGATGCATTCAGCATTTGATGCGTCAAATGGTTCGGAAGTCAATGTCTCTCGGTTGAGACCGTTGCGAAATTGCATTTAATTTAATTTAATTTTATTTTATTTTATTTTTACGTAAAAAAGAGACAATGTTTTTATGAGTTGCTTAATAATTATCATTAGAACGTAGAAGTTTATGTTGTGATACACAGTTTTACTCTAATTATCCGAGTTTTATTGTTTCACAACGCCAATAGTATAGTAGAAGACAGATTTTATTTAATTCCCAATTCTCAATTTTCAATTCTCAATCTTCAATCTTCAATCTAAAAACAATTGTACGTCAACCAATTTATCATTGTCAGGAAAAACTTACCGCGGAACCTCCCAGATTTCCGCGCCATTATCATTTATCTTGAAAGATTTTGAATCCTTTTATTCAGATTTGTCATTTTGTCTTTGAAATTGTCATATTAATTACAATTTATATTACGAGACAAGCCTGTTTTATTTCACAAATAAATTCTAAACTGTCTCTTTATTTGTCAAAGATTAATTATGACATTTAATTTCTGAAACATATATCTTTTTAACGAGCTATGGCACGAGCTAATGGGTGTACAGTGCTCTATATGTAATCCTAATCCAGATTTACTCCTGGTCAATGTACCCGGGTTAACGTCGTTCGATCAATACGACGGCATTCAATGCTCAATGCTAATTATAATTGGTTTCAATTTGCCTCGGGCATGACATTGAATCGGTTCGTGTCGAAGACGCAAGTATTCCCAGTGCTGCGACACTATTCGTCAATGGATAATAGTACTAAAAGGATGAGGCTTGAGTGAATATGACAAAAGACATGCGAGAATGAAAAAAAGATGCCCAACGGCTGCTGAATTTTTAATCCTCTCATTTCATTTAATATTGATATGAGTTGTCGCAAGATATATCTTTTTTTCTTTTAAGCAACAACATAAGCAGATGATAAATGATATTTTAATAATAATGAATAAATAACAGAATACGTCGCATATTTGTCGTTAATAATCCTTAATTTAAGTTACGCGATCATAATGAAATTTCTGTTACCGGAGATATGATATTGGCGTACAACGTTCATGTAATGTATTTTTAAATTATTTCCTTATCAGATATATATACGCGCACGATATCTATCAGGTAACGGAAACATGCAATGAAAAATTTTTATCGTGATGAGATACACGGATTTTCTTTTTATTTTGGGATGTAAGTTCGTGCTAATGTAGATAACATCGATGGATTTGCACGTTGTTTGTGTAACATTGTTAGTTCTCAAACGATGCGTCCGAGAGTTTAAGGGACAAGAATAAGTTCTTGTTTGAAAGTTAATTTTAAGATCTTATATCATAAATTCTTAATTGATTATTAATCCCGTGTTGATTTATTGCTGAACGCGCTACGGGGAGGCATACAAGTTTCTGAAACATTACAAAATGAGACACGAAACTGAAAGCTTTGGGAACCTCTGATGTATTATCGATAATCGAAGCAAACCGCATAGAAGTTGCGTCGAGGTTTATGCGATAAACCTTGTTCTCTCGTATCTTCGTGAAAATGAGGTTGAAGACATCGATCGGACGGAGACAGGTGTTTCAGCGAGATTATAGAACTGATCACGATTATATGCATTTAAGTTTACTTATTGGAATAGATCGAGCGTGTTAACTACGTATAGCTGCATTGTCGGAAATTAATCTATTAAATATTAGAAAATGGTGACAATTGTGAAAACCAGCTCAATATTTAAAATGTATAAGAATTAATATTTACTTATTATGTTTTGTTATTTATTATTGGTACAGTAAAATTTTATGTAATAGATATATTTTTATATATATCATTAAATTACTGCTAATATTATTCACATAATTTAGCAAAACGAAATTTTGATGTATAAATGTATCCTAAATTCTATGGTCACATGGATGTCGTACAAAGTATTTCAACTTGTTATTTTTCTTTGTCTCGATCTCTCACGTTGTTGAAATATACGAAATTGTTTTAAACGGACTCGATATTCCCGATCGAATAGTTGTAGAGAAGCAGATTGTAATTTTGAACAGTTGGCTTTGAAGAACGCTCATTGCGGAAGCGCGATACGTGACATCGGGGATCTTGCAAGTGCACAGTATAACGGTATCTTTCGCACAAACACGCGTGAACTTTGCATTGTGGTACGTTATAAGGCGCTTATCTACCGTAGCGTCCCCGGGATTCTAGTATGGAGCGGGAATCGAAGGAAATTAGTTTGAAGTTCCACTTTCCAAATGGGGAATCGGGCGTGCTATCCCGCAGCGACGCTCGTAAAGCGCGAAACGAAGTTTCTTACGACGGCGATAGGATAAAAGACTTCGGAAAGCGATACAGGGGCGCGGCGTATTGCACGGCTAGCAATATATAGTTAAGCAACATGGATAGAAGTAGACTGTTCTTGGCGAAAGTTTTTCTCAATCAGCCACGATACTTTCTTCCGCCCGCGCCGGTGCTATTTCGTGCGGCTTACGATCCCTAGAGACAATTAAATCGATTCCACGTGTGATTTATTTCTATTGTTTTTCTTATATAGAGAAGTATATAATAAAATAATACATAGATGTTGATAAATGATATAGACTCATAAACGTAAATAAGAAATTAGAAGAACACGATTCATGTCAGGAACTACGGCGTTAAAATTAGAATGATTAGAATGATTAGGCAATATATTAGCCTTTAGAAAAAAAATTATGACAAAATTCTTACTTAAGAAAATTGGAACATTTGCTTACCTAGACATTTTATTATTATTTTATTATTGCTTTTTTTACATTTATGTCTGGAGTTAAAGTTTTTTTTGTATACACATCATGTATACAGAATAAAATGCAAAATAATACAATAAAAATTCATTTTTCAACTAAATCTATTTCCGATTAAATTTAAAAAACGAATAAATTGTCTATGTGGAGAAATTTTTGATGCAACAACCTGCAAACACTTTTTTGCTGCATTATGCGATTTTCTAAACAATTGGACATTTATTATACTTCTTGTAGTCTGTGTGAACTGAAGACGTTCGCGCAGGAAGTACAATATATAGGCGATCTGATGAATAGGTGACTTAACTAGATGACCTACACTGAGGATCATCGAGTTGAATCATGTTCGGCAGATCGCGGGCATCCTTCCCTGAATATCGTGTCGCACCATTCCGGATGCCTAGGATGCACACGCACCAATTAGCGAGATAATCTTGTTGTTTAGATCGATTACATAGCCGCCGGCGGATCTAAGTGTTTCGTTTAGGCGAACTGGTGATTAAGTTTGATTAAACAGAAACCTACGAGTGCATCACCATCGGCATTTTCTACTAGAACTTAATCTCTTCGTTGTGAACACATTATAATAACAGTAGCATGTTTACTCATCTCTGTTTACAAGATTAATTTTAAACGTATATTTTGTTTAAATATTTGTCGTAACAAAATTTGATAATATTTTAGTTGATATAATATTAATTACTGCAATACAAATTTAATGTTTTAATAGTGATCGGAGAGGAATGCTGAAATAAAACATAGCTCCGAAAGTCAATACTTTTGATGTAAAATGAAATTATATTAGTTTCAGCAATACAAATTGTATAACATTTCAAAGTATCCAGCTATATTATTTTAAAACTTCCTAATGTGTCGAAAAATAACACATTGTGTTGTAGATATCTCTTGAGATATCTAATATGAGTATACAAATTTTCTCACATTCAATATTTCAAAGTTTCATATTTTTTGTTTAAAAAAATCTATTTCTTTTTTCTTCTTTTTCCACTACTTATTAATCCAATCCTTATTGAATGTTTCTTTCATTCTATGATTGATATTTCTAGAAATTACCGGGCCGGAAAATCGGACTATTATACTACAGTCCCGATGGTATAAGATCTGGCGCTCTAATTTTTCCACAACTGCAAAATCAAGATAAAGTGCTTACATAAGACAGTAAAATAGATACAGTGCGTTACTGTTTAATAAAGGAAAAATGCTTTACTGAGCACATAAGATTTTCATAATAGGTTATCGCAGAAAATTACAGCGGGGAGGTTATAATGCTACGTAATATCTAATATAACACGCGTATTGATCTTTAACAAAAAATATGTGTGTTTATTAAAAAACATAATGGAAGCAGCATAGCAATAAATATCACGTATAAAAGATGTCATTAATGTGTAGATTATAGTATATATATTCGATATAGAATTCTATTTTATTATTTGAAAGCGTAAAATTAAAAGAAAGGGAGAAAAATTCTAAATTTTAAGAGTTTGTTGATATTGACACTATCGCGTCTTTAGTTTTATATATACTGCGTCACGACTATTTTAATCCGAGAGGAGAAAATTCTCTACTACATGTGGAAGCATTACGTTATCTCGAAGCAGCAGCGTG
Organism: Temnothorax ravouxi; assembly: GCA_030770255.1. Taxonomy (NCBI): domain Eukaryota; kingdom Metazoa; phylum Arthropoda; class Insecta; order Hymenoptera; family Formicidae; genus Temnothorax; species Temnothorax ravouxi. The sequence continues at coordinate 17,213 of JASTWP010002840.1, forward strand.
GTCGTTTCTGTGTAAGCGGTATTACATAGAGTGCTATATATGCGTGCAACTAAGGATAGATAGGTAGGTATTTCGTGGGTTCTCCACGATATACGCGTGAATTGTCGGTCGCGGATCCGATTTATCGCAGCAGAAGCAACGTTGGTACCAGCACCCGCTTTCAAGCGGCGCGACGCGGTGCGGTGCGGCCCCGTTGATTAATACGATTCTCACGAAGAGTCAGAGGAGGTGCATCAATCACGGATACGTCGAAACGGTCGCTCCTAGTGAAGAAATATGCGGCTGCGCTATCATTCGCGCATGCATGGGTATGTCGGAGTGTAGCGCACGTATCGCGTGCACGGGATGTCTTTAAAGTACCTAACCGTAAAGCGAACAAAGAGTCCTCGCCGGTCGACCGCAAGAACGTACGTGATCAGTTCGAAAAAATTCTCGGCGTCTTTGGAACATATTCGCGCTTCGTGTCTCTCTTCTTGCCCCTTTCCTGCTGAATTTTGATGTAGATTACCCCTGGTTTCTTTCAACTGCTGATATTTCGTTATCCCGTATATGAGCCTGCGCGCTCACGTCGCGTTTCATGCATATGCAGAGGCACATGCATACATGCATCTATGTATGAGGAATATATCCCCGCATCTGTCGCGACGACAATAGCGTCGATAACGACGGGCTATCTATACTGCACGGAAATATCGCGGGGATAATTCAATTGAAAGAAAATAATTGCGCTGCAGAATTATATAACCAATTGTTTTTTGTTTTTACTGCGAACGGATACGGTTACTATTCGATTGTAGGGCTTTCGAGTGTACCACATATTATTTTTTTGATACGTGAAATTGTCCGTTTTTGAAAGAATGTAACAGGTGTTATCGGAGCAGCTTTCCTTTCGTTCGTACGTACACTTTTGAAGAACGAGACGCGCATGTACTTATTCATGATTAGTAACGCGAACGAAAAATATGATCCGTCGGATCGTAAATTCAAACGGCGATAACTATTTTTTACAGTTAACAACGAATACATGTATCTTCTCTTCTCAGGCACGTTTTTATTCTGATGTAACATTATCATATATAACTGTGTGAGAAGAAGAGAAATACGTGGAACAAATAGACATCTCTCTGACTTTTCTAAATGAGTTGCTGGCTTAATGTGACATCTAAAAAGCCACGAAAAAAAATCTCAATATAAATGGAATATTTGCGTTTTTAAAGAAAGTTAAAGAACTATGTATATAAAAAATTGCGATAACGTTTCAGTTAATGCGCCAATAGTTAAAGACTAATAAAATATTTTAAACATTTTAAAGAAAAAACTATTTGCAAAATTATTGAGAGAGAGATTGGAGGTATTTAGATTGAAAGATAATAAAAGAAAGAAATGCTCTTGCAAGCATATGCTATATATTATTTGGGTGGTGACTATAACAGTAATCAGAGAGAGTATTATTTGTATAATACAACAGTATTATTTGTATAATATAATGGTGACTATAACAGTAATCAGAGAGTATTATTTGTATGACTTTACATTATTTTCAACGCTTTGTCAATTATCTGATCAGTTGATTGGATATCTATATAGATTAATTACATAAAATCGAATTTCTGAAGTACACACCCCGTTACCATAAAAAAAACTCGAGTAGGCTAGCATCAATGACCGATAAAATAAGCAATCGTATCGTTGGATTACTTTGACACGGTCGGTTTAGCGCACCAATGCAGCTACTAAAGGTCTCCATTTTTCACTTTTACCATACACACACGTTCGAGAAACATCACCAACTAGCGTGGAGGTGTGCTCGCGCGCTGTTATTCCTCGGCGATATTCCGGGCACGTGAGAAACGGCGGAGTGCCTTATTTTTACGCCTGCGGTCCTACGTGCGCCCGGCTCGACGTTGAGTCTTACCACTCGGTCGAATCCGTCTACTCGCTTGGTACGTATCTTGGGCGACAATAAAAGCCGATGGGCGACGTTGTTGGAGCGCGTCGAGTTCAACCAGGTTGGATAGGGCAGCGGTGTTAGGAATAGAAGCGTATATAGTAATAGAGAAGCGGGGCATTGGTTCACGAACGTGCGGGTTATTACGGCTTTGCTGGAGGCACGTATATAAAATGCGGCACCTGACGACAGTAAGACGGAAATATAGAGTCCCTTCCGGTCGATTACTGATAACGGATGATATATTCCTGATGTCGCATCGCTGATTGCTTCGACAGGAATCACGTGGGAGAAATATCATGCATAAATCTAGGCAAGGCAAGGCAAGGCAAGAAGAATTTTTCGCGAAAATATTGCTTTTGAGATATCCATAGTCCGTATTACGCGGAAGATTGATGGTTTTGATATATATCTTCAAGACGCATATGGCAAGAAGCAATTCTTCTTAGCTTAATAGCATCGTTTATACACGACAAAAATCGCTCGCTATTGTAGCCCTGAAGAGAATTTATAGGATAAGTGCGCGATAAATTGTCACTTTTTGTATAAAATTGTAGTTATATATTCTCTTATATAGCAGAAGATATAATAAGAAGAGAGATGTATCGCATGCAGCATTAATCTTGGTAATAATTATGCGATACCCCTCGACCATTATTTTTTAAAATAACATCATTGTTATTCTGTTTTATTAAAATTTGTATTATATTTTTTAATGTTATGCATGAAAGTTTATATCTTTCTCGCAAGTAGAATATTAATTAATGTAATGGATCCTTTGATATGTCCATTACCAGATTAGTTGGTCATATGGTACTTTTTAAGAGCCTCAAGTTTGAAAAGAGCATTAAGCTTGATATTTCTGCTGGTGCGGCATTTTGCATTTATAAGTGCATAGAAGTGAAAAAAATTCTCATATTAGCTTTCATCACATTCTGTCCTTGGTAGGTAAAAATGACGTAAGAAGAAGGTTTTATTCCTAGTTTAACTGCTATTTGCCGGTATTTTATGTCATACAAGACATACGCGTGTACAATTTCCTTTCGAGTGTAATGTGACGTAACGTACATGACGTAATATCTACTGCGCTGTAATACACTTTTTAGTTATTGCGAATATGTTATATATACGTATACGTGTACTTACTTTTGCATCTTCTTCTTTGAATGATGCTTCGTAAAACGAGTTAGAATGCAACATTACGAATTTCTCGTCTTGAGCGAATTCAGGAGCGCAATATTCTGCAGTTATAAAAGAAAATATTTCACAGAACCACGGCATCGTCCGCGTCTAAAATTAAATTCAGATTTACATTAAATATTTTTGCGAATGAAAGAAATATAAATTTTATTAGAATTTATGAATATTGGCGGATGCTGCCTGTCCTATATATATTTTTTATTTCTTATTATTAATTTACATATTGATACATTATAGATTATATCTACATGAAATATTATTATATATACATTTTTATTGCAAGCAATATCTATATCTCGATTTGCAAGTATGGGATATATTTTTACCTCGTAGTAATACGAAAATAGTGCATTTATATATATATCTAAATTTTTGTTGAATGAAGATATGAACACATTTTAACTTTTCTTTCTGAAATTATTTTAATCACGCAGCCTCTGATGTTCGACGGATACACGAATGATACAACTGATGCGTTAACTCTAAATGTGGGCTTTTTTTAACGGATTGTGTATTTCGACGCATATTGTGCGGGTACAGAGAAATCGGTCGGGATTTGCACGATCAGATCTGTGCATGCAATGTCGCTACGAGAGAGCGAAGGGAGACGACACGTACCGTTGACCAGAAACGGAAGTTTTCGCGTGTTTGCTAACCAAGAATCCCGCAAACGCATCGGACACCGTTCTGGATGTTATTCGCGGCGCCTGCATTGCGCAACGATATAGTCGGGGTCAACGTTGAGCGCGAAAATCCGCGATCGCACAATCCGCGGTCGCGCAATCCGATCGGGAGTATCTCTGTGTGTGCCGCATACCAAAGCGCTTTCGTCTGCGATATAGGCTTTCATTCAAAACTCTGAATCTCTCCTCTCTGCCGCGTTTTCTGTCAACGAGCACACCCTTGCACCTATAGCGGAATTCCATCCGCAATAGTGGTATATGCGAGATAGATTCAGACGTGCGCTTTGTCCATTGCTAATACGGTTCACTATACTATTATATTCTTGCGTTCATTGTTGTTACATACATTATTCCTTGTTTGTACTGTGTCTCTTCAATAACGCAATATAGTTTTACCTAGTTTTTTTGTTAAATTTACTGACAGTAATATAGAAAATATTAAACAATTATTTCTGTTTTATTTCGAAAATTTATCTTTGTTTATTTAAAATATCTTTCGTGGGAATAATATCTACTTTTGTAGAGCGAAGTAAATACGACTCTTTCGTATTAATTTCAATAAATACGTCAATGGAAGCATATTTATCAGTTTATTAAATAAATGAGTTACGTAATACTTTTTTGCTTTAAAACAATTCCTCATATAAATTATATTATATGAATTCATGGATAACTCACGATATTTTTATTATTACTAAATGTATTGTTCTGACTTAAATAATATTTTTAGCTTGTATTTTAACGAAATAAATGATTAAGGCAATGTGTTTAATAACAGATCTATGTATATACTTTGTAGATTTATATCTGTACTAACGACACAAGAATGACAGCCATAGCGCTAGCGTGCCATAGCATTGAGAAATAATATGCTTTCTCGATAATGAGGGTAGATATTGAATTGAAACAAAGGCAGATGTATATCTAGACAGTTACATTTATCTTCGTTGGCCGCTGTAATCGCGGCTTTGCAATAAATACGTTTTTTTAAATGCATACCCACAATTTCTTTACTGTTCATTATTCGTACACGTTTATACAATTTAGTTGGATATTTATTCATATACATATTACAATGTAATTAGATGTCTTATTTAAATTTCTAAAAATTATACATATATCTCGTTAAAAATGCGCGTTTATACTAGAAGTCTTAAAGGCTATAGATTGAAATAGTATCTGGTGTGTTTATACTCTTTGCTGTGTAGTGAATGCCGCCGATATTCTACTTTTTCTTGCTATATCTACGGATCTCTCGGATTTCACCGTCGATAGAGACGGAAGAAGTTGACAAATGGTAGCGATTGAAGTCACTTGTAAGGTCCATTACGGCGCAAGACAAGTATACACTGCGCTCCTTTTAAAATCCGAAAACGTTTATCGGCTAACGCTCAGTCTTCTCATGTCTGCGCCATCGAATATATCCTTAGAACTCTGATTGCCCTTCGGTTCAAATAAGAAAATTAAATTCAGTTTCACGAGGCCTCTCCATCTAACTTTCTGCTCGACTTTTCGGATGGCAAATCAAAAGCGGTTAATAGAATTTAGAGGCGTTATGCTCTCGTAAAGTGATATCGAAAGTATTATCGATAAAATATTGTTTATAGAAAGTAATGTATAAACTTATCATGAAACTATTGTAAGTTTAGTTTTAAAACATACACAGATTAAAATATCTGTGATCTTGTCATAGGCACCAAAATTATATATATTAATTTTAAATTAAAAATTTTAGAAAAAATGCTTGGTCTACAGGGATTAACGTAATCCGTTTCCCCATCTGTGACACGCGTATGTGTGTACTGCTTATAACGAAATTGCCAATAGAGCGGAGCCAGAATTCGAAAAGGCACTTTGTCAAAGGTCAGTGTGCGTCGTTGCGTTTCTGCGGGAATTATTCGTTTCGTTTGTCGTGGGTCAAGTACGGGGAGGGCCGAGCAATTCCGGAATCGTATTAATCTTCTGCTGTCGATTGGCTGTCCGCGACACTGCCGGGATGCTCGCGAATTTTTCATTCTCCAACCTCGCTCCTTTTGCTCCGTCGCGACTTCGCCTCTATCGTTTCCTCGAAAAGAAAAAAAAGAGAGAAGACGATCTCTGTAGTCGATAGCAGTCTCCTATAATTTATTGTTTATTGCCGAATAACTCTGCTGAATTATACACCCCCCCCCCGATTCGTTGCATGCTTGCCGTAATTGCTAGCGAGATTAATCGTTGAGTCAAATAGCGTGCTTTTTTCTCCGGAATGCTTACGCATGACCGTCTGAAGAAAATCGATAGCGACGCATATCTCTATTTTGAAGCGTCCGCGTTGTTACATGATATATGCGGACAATCGTCGGTTAACGCGTCAATCTGGAATTCGATTAGTTAATCAGTCGCGTGTGGCACGTAATTTTGATACAATTTTACTTAATCGGTTGAACGATCACCATGGAATCATTATGCTTAAAACAGAAAACAGCTCGTCGTTTTCATCAATTATTGTGCTAGTGAATAATTGAACAAGAACTGACGGGCCCGCATTAATCAGTTACGGATTAAACGATTTATAAATATAATATTCAGCTGACGAGCGTCCGTATTATCGTTTTAATTCAATTTCTGGTCTAATCTTATCAACCTTTGATTTCATGGAAATTATTTTGTTTCCATGTGAGTTTTATCGTCTCGCATTACCGCACGTATCGCGTGTGAATATTTGTTTTGATGTATGTAGTACAGGATTTAATGGAAGTGTACGAGATATTATAAATTATATATAATATGGATTATTAAACAAACATCGTGAAAAAGCGTCAACGTATCGTAAAATCCTGCTCAGAACCATATGAACGATGACATTAGAAAAAAATGTTGAAAACACGAACCAATAATCTCGTTGGACAAGTTGATACTTCGATACAATGGATTTCGCATGTGAATTCATATTTCTTTTCGGTTATACTGACGCGTAAATACACCACAAAATCTGTTCTAATCCACGAACCGTAAGAATCACGACGCTTCATGAATGAGTCAGTTTCCGCCGCGCTGACAATGAGTCGTATTTATCGCGTCCATTGAGAACGTTTTGCTCGTAGCACACGACGGCGAATTAAAGTCTATAAAATCCAACCGAATACGCTGCGAAATATCCATCTACGCACGGACGGTACGAATCGAAACGTATCCGTCCGCACAACACAACAGCATCCGTCCGACAACGAGTGTTATACGAAATCACGGGCTCGTAAACGAATCTGTCGCTGGTTCTGCGCGACCGCCCGATTTTATGGAATCGTATCCGAACAGTTCGACAAAAGCTTGCGGGCGCTGGGAGTTACTCGAACTCTATCTTCGGCCGGTTTTTGCCGCTCGTCAAGCGTAACGCTGCTGTTTTCGTTTTCACCCGTCGCATTGTATTGCCGAACTAGTCTCACGTATCACGCTGTGTGCACGCTATCTTGCATCAATTCGGTGCCACGGTACGCGTTTTGTTCTAGCCGGCAAGGACGGTGTCAAAGGATGCAGTTGTGTTTATGCAATAAAACTAGGACGATCGACCTCGCAACACGCGACAATTCCTTCAGATCATTATACCCCGATCTTCATTGAACATTATTGCGTCTCGTCGTCCCGTTGTGTATGTAACTATGTTAATAGAAGCACATCGCATGCATTTGTACAACGATGGGGTTTCTAAATTTCAGTTCTGAATCGAGTAACGTAGCGTAACTCGAAATAGATTAAAGTGACCGCGACCGATATTTTGTTACCCGATATCGAGTTCCGCTACGGTTAAAATACTATGTATATATGTATACTCGAAATTGTGCTGAATTAGCTATCGATATAGGGTACATAGGACAGCATGTAAATTCTGTAAATAGCTTGTTACAGGTCGACTGAGAAACGTTTGATTTAATTAGCAGCATCTGTACATTAGGTAATCAATTAATTTTGAGAATCAATAATCATTATCATAAGGATACAGAAATATGTTGTTATATAGCGATGCAAAATAACAAACTAAATTTGCGATTTTAACATTTTAATATTATTGTGAATTAATGAGAGAAGAAACTTCAAATTACAGTTTCTTCATTAATTCATAAAAGAAACTCCAAATTGGAATTTTTTTATTAATTTATAACAATATTAAAATGTTAAAATCAAGTATAATTTGTTATTTTGCCCTATAACATTCTTCTATCGAACTTTTGATCTTAATAAAATTGTATTTGCCTAAAAAAGATTTTCAGATATTTTTTGGATATTTTTAATTAATATGAAAAATGACTTATTAATTGATTATTTCCCTACATTTTTCTAGAGCCAACTTTAATAAATAAATTGGGTAACATATCAATATTGTATATAAAGAAACAAAATTGGCATTGATTTATTTGAAGTTTTTTTATCGCTTTATCTTTCAAAGTCGTAGAATATACGTGGGGCGAAGTATTCGCTTGAATCCGAGCCCGCAGAAAATGCTATACTGTGCAGTCTGCGAATGCTCGAAAATCGCGCTCATGCATAACGGCCTAAACACCACCCGTGCAATCCTCTTGATTTACGATTTTAGCGAAACGACCGGTTGGGTACCGACCCATAAAGTCCCCGCTTTTACTTCCCTCTTTCGTGTCAACACGCGCGAACTTGACGTTGATATGCAGAGCCCGATAAGTCGCTATATGTAACCGCGCGTTTCTGTATAAAGTTATTATCTTTATCGGATTGCCAATCGCATAGCACCGGTATACTTCAGTCGATGTAAGACATTGTGTCTTCAAATAATGTCTTAATTCTTTTTGTTTGACTAATGTTTGACTAATGTATTTATTGTTAATATTTCATTATTCAAATTAATAACACATATTATTATTAAGAGAGAAAGAGTCCTTCTCTCTCTCTCTCTCCACCCAAGAACTATAAAATCAAAGTTTGTAGAGAATCGGATTGATTATGTAATAGTCATGAAAGTGACTTATGAAACTGAAAGTATTGATTAAATACGCTATCGCGATTATTCGATTGCATAAACTATTTATTGTGACTATTACATTTAAATTATCATTGTGGCATGAATTTCGAAGCAAATATTCTGCATTATTAACTTCTCGTTTAATATCGTCGTCGTTCTGTTTCCATTGATTGCGTTAACGTCCAGTTTGACGTGAAATCTCATTGAAGTTTTCGTTAGGATGTCGAGCACGCACGGACCATGCGCTACTCCCCCTCGCTCGCACGTCTTTTCGCATTTTTTTTCTTTCTTCACCTGTACCTCGAGAGGTATTTTGCGAGCTCTCGGAGCCCCCTCCCCCCACGGTATCAGTATCACCAGATTAGATAACGCCGGCGTCATCCTCTCCTGAATCCCAAGTACAATATCTCTTCTATTCGCTTAAGGCGTCCTGTCCAAAGATCAGCGGCTTTTCAGTCGCGTGAGCGATAGATCTCATGCCTCTTAAAATTCCAACCTCGACCACCATCGGTATCATCCCGTTCCTCCTTCTCCTCCACCTCCTCGATTTCACGAGGACGCGTCGCGAATCTTCCAGCAAGAACGCATCATCGCCGTACCTGTGCTATAACCGTAGTCCGACTCGTAATAAAGGCAGAAACGTCTTTATTGCGTCGCGCAAAAAGCGATGCCGACGCCGCGTTGTGTTTGACCACTTAATGAAATTGGTTTAATGATTAACCCGAATAAAATGGAGGTGTACAATAGAGACACGGCAGTTAGAACTAAGTTTCTCTGGAAAATACTTTGGCGGAGATAAAGTGCAATCCGAAGTCTCGATGCTTTCGCGCGTAATTTTGAAAGATATATATCTATACTTTAATTAACGACTGACTATAGGATTGGGAGATTGAAATCATGCATAATATTACAAGTATACTTTTATTGTGAGAAACGGTGCTTTTTTTGGAGAAAACACGCTACTAAAATTATATGTGTAGATAATTGTTAACTAATTTCACAAAATTTAACAAAAATAAGCTTAATTATTTAAAGTGGCATAATAAATATTATATATAATATTTTCAAGATAAGATTTTTAGTATCTAAGTTATGAAATCTTTTGTTATTGACATAAAAACACTACACATTATTAAAATGATCTTTAAATCTCAAATCTCTTTACGGAGCCAGATTGTTAATCCAGATGTTTAAGCAGCGAATCAAGAATCTTTGTACCATATAATTTTTTAGCGACGCGTTTACAAAGATATTTTATGCTTTTACACTGATTGTAATTTTCTTTTTTTTTGCGGGAATTAAAATCTCCCATTTGGAGAGTGAAGACACGTAGATACTCTTACTGCAGTGTACTATCCTCCAGGGGCACGAGTAGAAATATAATATCCTGAAGAAATTGTGTCTCATTTATTGCGTCTCTAATTTTCGTCGTTGTCTTTTTCGTATTACGCTTGCAACAGTATTATACGCTCTATATCTCGTCAGCAGCGTCATTTTAATCAACGATCCACCATATACTTTGCGACTATTATTTTTTTCTTATAAAAAAATAACAGGGAAATAGCACCAAACTAGAAAAATCAAGAACGGCACGAATTTTTGTATTATTATTTATATATCATCTTTACTATTTTTATTTTACGATATTCTGTACACAGGTACAGAAATTTTTATTCCACGATATCTTCTGTACGGAGATATATAAATTAATCGACATATTTTCCGCGAAGTTCAATCAAATTTTAATAATACATCGAAGTTTTTGTATACCAGAACTGCTTATATTTTGTTCAAAAGTTCCAGCAAATACGCGCTTACTTATGATTTGCATATTTTACATCATCCTCTCAGAAAAAATTCTGATAACGAGACAAAAATATTCTTGACGTATTTAATCTTATCACAACCTCGTGCAGTATAACTTAATGCTTAAAACAATATTAAAATTAAATCAATAATTTCTATTTTTTCTCTCGAATTTAATAACCTTGACTTACTCTATTTTGAAATAAGAGTAACATAAGCTTATATATTCTTGCCTTTAGAATAAATCTCTACTCGATGTTATACATGAAGCACGATGTTAACGTCACAATAATATTTGACGCGAAACCGATACGTGCTACCGTCTTTTGACGGTAATAACGACGTGATACATGAGGAACGCGTCATACCTGGGTATATGATGGATTTCAAGTAACCCTACAAGAAATGCTAAAGAATATAGAGATGTCCTATTTCGAATCTTATATTTCTCAAGTATACATATACATATTGTGAGATTGTAATTATTATTAATTAATGCTAATTGAATCAGAATTAGGATGCTTTATGACCAGTTTCGTCGAATATATTTATCAGATTATATACAGATTAAATATCATTCATTTGCTTATACATTAATATATTAGGGTGGAAACGTGAAAAGTAAAAATTTTTACCATTAAAGTTAATGAAAAAATTTCTCATTTTTCACGTTTTCACTCTTAGGGAAAAAATCAAGATCAGTGTCCAGGTTTTATTATGGTCAAAATGTTTATTAATTTTATTTATTTGCATGCTTATTAGTTTTATAAATATTAGTCCTACGCGGAGAGTCTACGACGTGCTACGGCCGGGCGCGTAGTTGCCGCGCATGCGTGAGCAGGGCTGGTGGGGCGTGCGGCCCGGCTATCCAGCATTCGTCGTTCGGTGTTCGGTCGCCGAGCCGCTAACATCTGTTGTGTTGAGCGTTAAATTGCGTCATATACTAAATTGCGTCGTAAAAGGAAGTCGAGTAGTGTATCGGGAATTGCTAAGAAATCGTAAACATTTATTCTTTCGAAATACTGAAATATTACTTCGAGAATTACGCGATAACAACGAAGGTGGCCTAAGCCCTGTGGAAGTGTTCCAGCCAGACGTTTGGACGCAAAGAGGGTAGCCATCGGATCCTCGTTCGAAGGAGACATTGTCATTTGTACACACGAGACCTAATATTCAAAGGAAAGATCGCATTTTGATCTGGTCTGTGAGACCATTAATAATTTCCATTGGTATTGAGATGATGAGAACTTCGATTTCAAGGTAACCGTTATTTATCTTTTCTGAGTGTGAACGTGAGATTTACATCTAACGTTACGAGAGGAATAACCAATCCTCTCACGGTTACGGTCTTTCATCTTTCAGACGTGTTGAGAAATCGGGTTGAGAGGAATACTTTCTCAATATTTAACAGATCTGTTAATTCTTCATGTCGAGTCTTAATTATCTAACGAGCTCATATTAAAATCCGTGTATATTTTACTATTCTTAATGGTTGCAACCGATTCTTATGTAAATATTTCCTTCTGCTTTATTTGCGTTAAAATAATTTTATTGTTTCTTTGGTGTGGAATAATATTCAAGTCCTTTCGGACATGCGTCTTAACTATAATCAATCTGCGATATTCTATTAATATTATGTTGCGTTTCGATACTTCGAATAACATTACCTTCAGATATTCTATTTAGTCGTAATATTCCGTGTGAATTTTTGATATTCAGCCTGTTCTTTAAAACTATTATTTCATATAGATACATTTTTTACTATTGATATGACCATGCGTGCGTTCTTACCGTTTCAAGGCATTTAAATATTTTCAATTCCGTATAAGTTATACAAAGCGAGACTTGCTATATGTGCCTTAAGAAAAAGAGAATTAATATGTTAATAATTAAGTTTAGATTAATTCTTTCACTCCTTAATAATTATTGCTATTTTGAATAATTGATTGATATTCTTTCTGATATAATAATTTCTTTTTCTGTTGTATGTTCAAATTGAAACGAATTCCGGTGCTCTATGTAAATGATAGCGTATTAAAGTTAGAAAGGATTATCGTTCAACAAAATCAGATAACTCAAATACATTTCAGTAAAATTTATAAGTTGCAAATTATTAGACAAAGTTACATTTCCTCTGAGCAATTGCCTTTCATTTATAACAATTTATCCTACAAAAAAAAGGGATTCGTTCCAATTAATTTCATTTTCTAATTAATATTGTCTTATTATAACCAAGTTTGTTCATATGTATTTTACTAAACACTACATTGTGATTCTGTAACGCTATGTAAGAATACTGGTAAGGTTTTGTTTGAAGGCAGTTTTCCTTACCCTTCGCACCGAATGGTGGTATTCCAACCTTAGTTTTGCCAAAAAATAAGTACTTTAAATAAATGAAACTTCACAACACAGTTTCTCTCTCTAAGATTTATTACAATATTTGTTCCTTCCTCATCAAGAGACACGGTAGTGTCTCGCGCCAAGTACACGCGGAGCGAGACCGCACCGTGACTCTTTTACGCGACGCGACGGGTTGCGAGTACCCGAGATGTTGAGATCTCGATAACGAGTGAACGGATCAAGTTCTAAGTAGGCTTAATCGATAGTTGGGGTCAAAATAAGGGGGGTATCTCCTGTATAATTTTCCGCTACGTGCCCTACGAGCGGAGATATTGCGACGCAAAGTCCAAATGTGAAAATTTTTTATTAAGATACTCCTCCTCCTCCTCCTAACGCCGATCTGTGTGATCACGTGATCAGAGAAAATGTCCCTTTCACTTTTTCGACACTGGCGGCGCAGGTATCGCCAGTTTCGATATCGCGCGCGTATTTCGAACGATCTAGTAGGTAAATTATTAAAAGGTCGATAGACTTATCGGTCAGAAGGAAGATTTCTATTTAGCTAAATTAAGTATTTATATAATATATATTGATTCTTATGAATCAAGCTTGAATTCGATGTTTAGGTATCCCAGGTTGCCGATGACGAAGTACAGATAGTGCGCTTCATAGTTTTCGGTGTCCAGGTGTAATAATACGTTGAATTCGATGTCTACGTATTCCAGGTTGCCGATGACGAGGTCCACATAGTGCGCTCCGTAGTTTTCGGTGTCTACGTGTATTAATACCTTGAATTCGATGTCCACGTGTCCCAGGTTGCCGATGACGGGATTCAGATAGTGCGCTTCATAGTTTTCGGTGTCCAGGTGTAATCGTACGTTGAATGCGATGTCTAGGTGTCCCAGGTTGCCGATGTCGAGGTCCACATAGTGCGCTCCGTAGTTTTCGGTGTCTACGTGTACTAATACCTTAAATTCGATGTCCACGTGTCCCAGGTTGCCGATGACGGGATTCAGATAGTGCGCTTCATAGTTTTCGGTGTCCAGGTGTAATCGTACGTTGAATGTGATGTCTAGGTGTCCCAGGTTGCCGATGTCGAGGTCCACATAGTGCGCTCCGTAGTTTTCGGTGTCTACGTGTACTAATACCTTAAATTCGATGTCCACGTGTCCCAGGTTGCCGATGACGAGGTCCACATAGTGCGCTTCGTAGTTTTCGGTGTCCAGGTGTAATAATACGTTGAATGCGATGTCTAGGTGTCCCAGGTTGCCGATGTCGAGGTCCACATAGTGCGCTCCGTAGTTTTCGGTGTCTACGTGTATTAATACCTTAAATTCGATGTCCACAAGTCCCAGGTTGCCGATGACGGGATTCAGATAGTGCGCTTCATAGTTTTCGGTGTCCAGGTGTAATCGTACGTTGAATGCGATGTCTAGGTGTCCCAGGTTGCCGATGTCGAGGTCACATAGTGCGCTCCGTAGTTTTCGGTGTCTAAGTGTATTAATACCTTAAATTCGATGTCCACGTGTCGCAGGTTGCCGATGACGGGATTCAGATAGTGCGCTTCATAGTTTTCGGTGTCCAGGTGTAATCGTACGTTGAATGCGATGTCTAGGTGTCCAAGGTTGCCGATGTCGAGGTCCACATAGTGCGCTCTGTAGTTTTCGGTGTCTACGTGTATTAATACCTTAAATTCGATGTCCACAAGTCCCAGGTTGCCGATGACGGGATTCAGATAGTGCGCTTCATAGTTTTCGGTGTCCAGGTGTAATCGTACGTTGAATGCGATGTCTAGGTGTCCCAGGTTGCCGATGTCGAGGTCCACATAGTGCGCTCCGTAGTTTTCGGTGTCTACGTGTATTAATACCTTAAATTCGATGTCCACGTGTCCCAGGTTGCCGATGACGAAATTCAGATAGTGCGCTTCATAGTTTTCGGTGTCCAGGTGTAATCGTACGTTGAATGCGATGTCCACGTGTCCCAGGTTGCCGATGACGGAATCCACATAGTGCGCTCCGTAGTTTTCGGTGTCTACGTGTATTAATACCTTGAAATTGATGTCTAGGTGTCCCAGGTTGCCGATGACGATGTCTAGATAGTGAGCTCCGTAGTTTTCGGTGTCCAGGTGTAATAATACGTTGAATGCAATGTCTAGGTGTCCCAGGTTGCCGATGACGATGTCTAGATAGTGAGCTCCGTAGTTTTCGGTGTCTACGTGTATTAATACCTTGAATTCGATGTCCACGTGTCCCAGGTTGCCGATGACGGAATCCACATAGTGCGCTCCGTAGTTTTCGGTGTCTACGTGTATTAATACCTTGAAATTGATGTCTAGGTGTCCCAGGTTGCTGATGACGAGGTCCAGATAACGCGCTCCGTAGTTTGGTGTCTAGGTGTAATAATACCTCGAGTTCGATGTATACGTGTTCCAGGTTGCCGATGACGAGGTCCACATAGTGCGATTCGTAGTTTTTGGTGACTAGGTGTATTAATAACTTTAAATCCGAATGTGGGATACGTAGATATTGAATATGAGGTATTAATACACGTAGACACCGAAAACTACGGAGCGCACTATGTGGATCTCGTCATCGGCAACGTGGGACACCTAGACAACGAATTCAACGTATTATTACACCTGGACACCGAAAACTATGGAGCGCACTATTTGTAACCCGTTATCGGCAACCTGGGATACCTAGACATCGAATTCAAGCTTGATTCATAAGAATCGACTTAAAAATTCCCTAGCGGCAAAAC
Source organism: Temnothorax ravouxi (assembly GCA_030770255.1). Classification (NCBI taxonomy): domain Eukaryota; kingdom Metazoa; phylum Arthropoda; class Insecta; order Hymenoptera; family Formicidae; genus Temnothorax; species Temnothorax ravouxi. The sequence continues at coordinate 32,916 of JASTWP010002840.1, forward strand.
TAAAATTATGTCATGACATAATAAAAATTAGTTGAAATAAAATTATGTCTAGACATAATAAAAACTGGACAAATTAAAATTATGTCTGACATAAAAATAAGTCCGCATTTTTATTATGTGTATACACATAATTTTAATTCATACAATTTTTATTATGTGTACACATAATTTGTTTTCGAATGAACGTAAAACGTACCTAAAAAAAACCGAAGTAACAAGTGGTAGACGTAATCTTTGTATCGAAATAACACCCTGTACATACTGTTTATAAAATGCGTAATACTACAAAAAAGGCATGATATCTGTACAAAATTACCTTTTTTAAAAAAAAGGTAAAGAAAGGCGCCAAGTACACGCGTAGTAGTGTATATGTGTTGTTACCTCGAAAAAAAACAGTGGTAATATTATACCTCAAAAAATCTAAGTAACAAATGGTAGACGTAATCTTTGCATTTCAAAAAATCTCGAAAAAACCTATAAGCAGTAATATATTTACCTCAAAAAACCGAAGTAACAAGTGGCAGACGTAATCTTTATATCTCGATAAATCTTAAAAAAACCTAAGCAGTAGTATCTTTACCTCGAAAAAACCGAAGTAACAAGTGGTAGATGTAATCTTTGTTTCTCGAAAAATCTCGAAAAAACCCAAGCAGTAGTATTTTTATTTCCAAAAAATTATAACTCAAGTGATACACATCAAAAAAATTATGTTATTACAAAATACAAAAAAGAATTGATATCTCTTTTTAAATTACAGCGCCAATTACAGAGAGAATATACACTGAGAATCTTTGTATCTCGAAAAATCTCGAAAAAACCTAAGCAGTAGTATTTTTATTTTCAAATATGTATGTTGTTACCTCGAAAGAAAACAGTAGTAATATTATTACAATCACAAAAAAGAAATGATATCTCTTTTTAAATGACAGCGCCAATTACAGAGAGAACATACACTGAGAAAAAAATGTGTTAATCTCAAGAAATATTTAGTCCGATACGTTCAACTGAACATTTTAGTTAGTTAACTAAACATTAGTTAAATTAATTAATTAAAGAAACGAAATAAATTGTTGAAACAACTAATATTTAGTTAACTAACTAAAATGTTTAGTTTAACGTATCGAACTAAATATTTCTTGGAATTAACAATTTTTTTTCTCAGTGTATTTTTCGAGATACAAAGATTAGGTTTTTTCGAGGTATAATATTACCACTGTTTTTTTTTCGAGGTTATAATATTACAAAGAATTATTTTAATCACAAAGAATTAAAGAGGTAACATTATAAAATAAAAATATTTAATTAAAATAAAATAAATAAATTTTTCTTGTAAAAAACTTGGCGCTGCTTTTTTAAGGTCAATCCAGAAAAACTTGCATAGGTGCATAAACATATACATAAAGAGATGGATAGGTAGGTCTATTTCCTTTTGCACATATATATGAACCAATCAATTTCTTACGCTTATGTTTATGCGCTATGCAAATTTGTCTGGATAAAGCGGGGAACACAGACTTTTGCATAACACATAATATGTAAGGTCCATACATATGTGGATAAGGAAATAGACCAATCAATTTTCTTATGCTTACGCCTTATGCGTTGTGCAGAAGTGTGGGCTCCCCGCTTAAGAGCCTCCGCACAAGACTCTCGTATGATAGCGTATGATAACGTAACGTAGATCAACGCACAAGAAACGTATTCACGTATAACGCCGTAACCGATACGTTTCTTGTGCGTTGACCCACATTTCGTTACACTACATTGCTATAAAAAAGTCTTGTGCGGAGGCTCTAAACCTTAAAAAAGCAGCGCCAAGTTTTTTACAAGAAAAATTTATTTATTTTATTTTAATTAAATATTTTTATTTTATAATGTTACCTCTTTAATTCTTTGTGATTAAAATAATTCTTTGTAATATTATAACCTCGAAAAAAAAACAGTGGTAATATTATACCTCGAAAAAACCTAATCTTTGTATCTCGAAAAATACACTGAGAAAAAAAATTGTTAATTCCAAGATATATTTAGTTCGATACGTTAAACTAAACATTTTAGTTAGTTAACTAAATATTAGTTGTTTCAACAATTTATTTCGTTTCTTTAATTAATTAATTTAACTAATGTTTAGTTAACTAACTAAAATGTTCAGTTGAACGTATCGGACTAAATATTTCTTGAGATTAACACATTTTTTTCTCAGTGTATGTTCTCTCTGTAATTGGCGCTGTCATTTAAAAAGAGATATCATTTCTTTTTTGTGATTGTAATAATATTACTACTGTTTTCTTTCGAGGTAACAACATACATATTTGAAAATAAAAATACTACTGCTTAGGTTTTTTCAAGATTTTTCGAGATACAAAGATTCTCAGTGTATATTCTCTCTGTAATTGGCGCTGTAATTTAAAAAGAGATATCAATTCTTTTTTGTATTTTGTAATAACATAATTTTTTTGATGTGTATCACTTGAGTTATAATTTTTTGGAAATAAAAATACTACTGCTTGGGTTTTTTCGAGATTTTTCGAGAAACAAAGATTACATCTACCACTTGTTACTTCGGTTTTTTCGAGGTAAAGATACTACTGCTTAGGTTTTTTCAAGATTTATCGAGATATAAAGATTACGTCTACCACTTGTTACTTCGGTTTTTTGAGGTAAATATACTACTGCTTT
>JASTWP010002841.1:0-35592 GCA_030770255.1 Temnothorax ravouxi
CCGTGAAATGAAGCCCGAAGTGTTTTCAAAGGATGCTTTTCGGTTTTACGAAATGTAAATGTAGCTTACATATCGCGCGCAAAATACGTGTCAGAGACGGAAAACGCGACTCGCGACTCGAGACTCGCGCCTAGATTGACGCCTATAGGCATAAGCGCACCAGAATAATTATTAACACCCTACGACGATTACGACGTTTGTTGCGTACATCGTATACGCGATGACACGCATCTTTGCGAAAATTAGCTGTTCGTTAGCGTCATTACCTCATCCGTGTTTCTTCGTTTCTTCGTTTCTCGTGATTGGCGTGTATGTGCCTAACGTTGATTATTATGATACACGTCTTGAACCGATCGAGTTTTCCATTTTGTCTTCGCGGAAATTGATGATAAAATAAAAAAAAATGACAGCTCCGGATAGCCAAGTATCCAAATTGCGGTAGTTGCTAAGATAATCGAAATTAATTTAACTTCGAATCGTAAAAAATTAAATTTTAAAAGTAAATAGTTAATTTTTTATCAACTTAGTCGATGATAGAAAATCGAAGGCAAAAATATATTCGTTGATACATGTCTATAACATATTATAACAAATGTATGAGAGTCTCACACATAGGAGTCTATTGTGCGAGAGCGCAACATTAGAGCAAAGAATCATTTGTATCGCGAAATTGTAAGCACTGTGCACTGCACTCCGTTTGTCACGATATGCTTAACAATCTTGGTGAAGATATATAATTTATCAATAGAGACGATAATGAAGATAACAGCTAATATTTTTTAATATAAATAGTAAAATGCGATAATAAAGTAACAACAAATCTAAAGTTAAAGAAAAAAATATAATGATATGAGAGTTCGAAGCAACGACTTCAAGCACGAACATGAACGAATTACTACCCGGCTAACTAAGAGTTTATATCCCACTTATTAAAGCTTGCCTACATAAAACTCCAATTTCTCCTGAGTAACTTACTAGAAGGAGTTAAAATATTACCAATCCAGATTACAACACATATTCAGATTATTCGAGAAGAAAAGGACGTGTGATAACTGCGTTATATATAGAATCATCTCTTAAAAGAGAAATCTGGAGGCAGGCTTGCATCTAAAATCCGTCGTATATAGGTACATACATACCTATACACATTTATGTACGTAAAGTATTTAAATTAATAGAGTGTAGACGTATTATTAATTCTTTTTTTAATTTTAAAGTCATAAAGTTTAAATTCATTTTTTTGCTGTTTATGATTACAGTATTTTATCTTAATATTATTATTATTTTCAATCTTGCCATATATTCAAATTGTATATGCTTCGCAATTAAAAAGATATTTCTCGAAAAATTATGTTATATGAATTGTTAATATGTATATTTAGATGACATTTTCGATAGTATCGGTAAGCGAAGAAGTATAGCGATTCAATATATATTTATGCCGAGTTGTGTGTGTGTGTGTGTGAGTATGTACATTATCTTATGAGGAAGGCACGGTATTTGGAAATATATTATACCATTCTCTAATTTATCAAGTTGTTTCGACATAATTTGTGTGTTTCGGTATTACAAAACTGTACTTAATCACGCGATATCGCGTTTAAAACCCAAACAGATTCCACGTTCATGGAATCGTAAAAAGGTTTACGTGTGAGACTTTTCCTCCATAGCACTCGCACGTAAGTGCTGGTCTACAACCTTGCTTTAAAGAATATTTAAGCTCTAAGCCGTAAGAAATTGACCAATCACAATCGAGTATTCTCCTCACATTCTATTGTGATTGGTCAATTTCTTACGGCTTAAAGCTTAAATATCCTTTAAAGCAAGGTTGTAGACCAGCACTAACGTTAATCCGTTTTAACGCTTGACATCGATGGTCTTTAATCCTTGCAACACACTGGCACGGCGTTACGATAAAAACATTTATAATTTCAACACAAAATTAAATTGTTTTGTGTTGTATGTATATAATAATTTTCGGATGAGTAAAACACTGCACAATACTGTAGTTAAAAAGCACTGTAGTACAAAATGTCCCATACGAAAAGGATTACTAACGCTATTCGATATACAGTGTTCAATTTATCCAATTCTCTACTCGTTATTCTTCTCTCGTCGCTAGTTATCTTACGAGCGTAAACGCGTGAAAGAATTGCGCGCACGCGTTATCAGCATTACGGCCAATTACCGACGTAATTGGCCGCAAATGCCGTAATTGGCGATCATTAATTCGAAGATCTGTCGAGATTCACTGACAATGCTGACAACAATAGCTCAAGAGATACGAATTCCGTGTAATTTTGTCGTACGATCGATTTGATTGAATGCCGATGGGCAAACAAAAAAGCACGCGCGTGCACGCACGCACGCACGCACGTCGCGTGGATAATACCTACGCGAGAGAGAGAATCGAGCATATGCCGCTCTGTGACTATCGATATGGGTCTGATTGCGCGAGATAGCCTAGCTCCGATATTCGACTATATGAACACGGTGGATGTATGGGCGCGCGGAATGACTATCGCGCATTCGTAGAAATGCTATGACACGCGCCGCCAGTCGATAGAATCGAATAAAAGGCTCATGGTTATGTTATATTGCTATTACAGGCGGGACAAAGAACCCGTTTAACACTTGGCTGAAAATACAAGATGTTTTCTGTTTATTCAGTTATGATGTTTTCAATCGCTTCGAAGTCATTGAATCAATGCCGTTTTAGGAAAGATGTTACTTCCCCGTTTAAAACACGATTTAGCGAAAAACTAAAAATATTCCGTAGCGCGCATTAGTTGAAATTGTATAGAAATATTTTGTTACTATTTTATATTATTAATTAGTATCTGTATACATATTGTGTTTCATTAAATGTAATTAAAAAAATTTAATCTCTACATAAAAAAACCACCAAGTGGACGAATATCCAATATGACAATTTTGAAATAAATAAAGGACTCGTAAGTAACGACAAATTAGATAAGTGGACGAGCGAGCGAGAGGATATTAAACCAAGTAGAGTTAGTAGAGTCTGCCTAGCTTACGGGTTTGATTCCCGGTTCAGGAATCCCTTGCTTCGAATCCTTACAGCTCCACTCTTAAAACGAGCTGGTGATGCGGTGCGATGATGTTCTATTGTGTATCTACACACAAAAGCTATGACGTTGGGAAACCAAACCTTAAAGATACAAGTCTTCAAGTCTTCAATATGTCGTCCCATATGTGAGCTATGCTTGTTCAGAGTGAAAATAGACCTTCAATGAGCTTGGATAATTGATCTAAAATTCTAGCAATGTCAATAAGACTTGACACAACCGCCAATGATTAACTAATCTTTGTTTCTCGACTTGCATTATCTAATCTATGTATAACTGTCCGACTATGACCTAGAAACAGACAGGTAGTCTCTCGCTAACCAGAGTTAGTCAACTCTGTAAAGGTTAAGACAAATCAATAAAAAAAAAAGCTACTCTTAGTCTTCTCTCCGCAACCTCTTTTATCTACTGACAATGAGTGCCGGGCAAAATTACAGCTTCGAGATAGATAGTTTTAGCCCCGAATTACGTTTCATACGCAGCCAAATTCGTTTTCTATATCCGACTTTGTATATATTATTAACTCATGTCTTTCATGCGTCAGATTTGTACCTTTTAAAAAACATCGAGTCTAATTAGCTACACAAGTTAAATTGATATACTGTTAATAATGTTCTTAATGTTCGTAAATTCCACAAGAGCTAATCGTTTCCCGACTATTATAGAAAATCTAGTATGAGTTAATTTCAACTAATCAAAATATGACAAATATTAAACGTTTTTCGGTAAAAAAAGAAATTATATATGCAAAATTTTTTTTATTAAATAAAGTATTTGAGATCTTCGATATCACAAACATCTAAGCACTCTATTTCACAACTCTCTTGTATCTATCTTACAACCCTTTCTTTATTACGGTCTATAAGATATCGCCGACGAGGAACCTGTATAGCATCCCGTTTTGTACCCGGTTGGTAGTACAAGAATCTCGAGAGCTCGTCCTAAAGTGTCCCCTGAAAATTCGTGGCTCCCCTCTTGCATGTCTCGGTGCTTTACGTCGTCAAAGAAAGACGGGCATGGCAACAAGACGAGCGACGCCGGCGTCTCCCGACCAGCTGGTGGAATGCGTGACATCATAAGCCTACTATCTACCTACCTACACCTTGTGCCACAAACACGTCTCATGCACCCTTTATCGTCGATGCACTTCTCGCTTTCTCACTCTCCCCTTCCCTCCCCCTCCTCTTCCTTCTCCTTCGCCACCATGGTCTCGACGCTCGCGCGACTCAACGACTCTCGGCACACATACGACGTGTGGCACGCCTACACGAGAGCGTGTGACACGAGAGCGTGTGGCACGAGACCCGAACGAGCGATGAAGACGCGATTACCTTTGTGTGAACGATAGCCGAAACGCCTTGGTTTGGTGCCGCTGGAATTTCAGATATAATCGTTAATGTGGTCGCCGGTACAGATGTTTCAGACGTGTAATGCGATGCAAGTTCGGTACCACTAGCGAGCTGCCGTAGCGAGTGTCACTACGACAATTCGCATGCTTGTACATACTCGTAACATTGTGACAAATGCCACAGTGAGGTAAAAATATTTGAGTATTTGAGTAGTAGCGCAAGGCGAATTATGGAAGACTGACAATGAGTCGAATAATACTAAAATGCACTGATAACATCATATTACGTATAAAATTAGATATTAACGTGCGGCAATTTACACGTATATATACACATATATTTTACGTTTTTTCTTTTATGCACTTAGCTGTAAGAAAAACAATAAAATCATTAAACACAGCTAATATCGATGTAAATATTAAAAATTCAAAGCTCAGCTCTGATTTAAAAAAACTGATTTAATCATTTTTCGTGACAAATAAAAGTATTGTATCTACACTAGGGTGTGTCATTTTAGAGCAACTTTTTTTTTTCATTTCACGAATAGCATATATACTTGCAGGAAGGTAAAATAAGATACCTGTTAAAGTTTGAGCCCTTAATATTACTCTCTCTCTCTCTCTCTCTCTCATTTAAAAAGAAATAAGTTGTATGAATAGGAAATATGAAATATGTAGAAATAAGAAATCAAACACGCCTTATTTTTACTTTCTGAAAACTTTACTTTAGTGCAAGATGCATTTAATGAACAATGAACGTGGCAACAATTTTAAAGCTTTACAAGAAAAAGAAAACAAGATGCAATTTTTTATACAAGGTCTTCAATTATAATCGCCAATACCCCTTCATGAATCAAATCGATAAGATATTACATTTCAGTATTTGAATGGTGTACCATGGACCCGCAATGCATGAATATGCAGTAAAAATGCAGAATCATCCATATTTATTTCGGAGCGAGATGAGAGCGCGCAATGGATGGAAAATCGCTCTGGTGCTTTTAAGCTCTTAATTGATTAATTGCGAGTAATACATCGCGCAATTTATCTTGCGCATATTAATAAAATGCATTCTTTTTAAGAGGAAAATTGTTATAATGGAGAGCTTACTCCAAGATGCTAATAAAATGTTTTCCACTCACAACATATATTTCAGTTTTTTGTAAAGTTACACTCGTCAGAAAACTCGTTCTCTGCATACTCATTTATATGTATAATACTCTTATAATTTAGATGTACTATTCATCAATAAAATCTCTCTTTCATAACGGTACGTTAGAAAAGCTCGATATGATATAATAATCGCGTCCTTTCGGCATTGCAGATAATGCAGATCGAAATCGCGAGACAGAATTTACGAACTTCAACTTGGACACACACATCGTGCATGTCCACGCCGCGTTGCGATAAAAATAACAGACGCACGTACGTCAAATATTGACCAATCGAAACTCCGGTTATCCGGAACAACTCTCTCGTGACCTTCCGCCCGCGAGCGCGCGCGTGCTACGCAGTGTCGCAACGGCCTCGAATTTCGCAGCGGCATGGCACATTAAGAATCATACGTTTACTTTGTTGCCCGCAGCTCGCCGCGCGCCATAAAGTCACATCGATACATGGCAATCACACTAAGAGCAGATGTTTTCCCCACCCAATGTATATACGTCTTCTCTGCCCCGACTACGACTACTCGACTACTACCAACTATCAACTATCAACTACTACTACTACTACTACTACTACTACTACTACTACTACTACTACTACTACTACTACTACTACTACTACTACTACTACTATTAAAGCAACGGAGAAACGGAGATCTGACGAAATGGTGGGGATAAATCGGCTCGTGTCGTCGATACTCGACTATCCCCGCTATCATCCCGCCACTCCCACCCTTAGAACACATATATGTATAAAAGCTCCCACCATTCAACACTCAACTCAACTGGACGCTGGATGAGTGGAGCAGTGGACGACTGGATGCTCTCTCTTTGCGTTCGCGCGCCAGCGGCCCAGCCACCCAGCCGCCCAACGCGTTTGTGCGACCTAAACGGTGATCTGCCTTATATGGTTCTGATACAGATGAGGATTCCAACAAGTTCGCTAATTTCACGCAACAACTTTCACTCGTCGTCGAGCGATAAAAGAAACAAATCTCTTCAGCGCTGACTGTGTTGCGACGTATCGACGCAATACTTTCATAATTGTAATATCTCGCAAAGTTTGTAAGATGGTCGTAAAAGGGTAAGAGCTAACTCTTCTGAAGTAAATAAAGCGTATCGTCACAATCAGCATCCGAGGTGGCGTTCGTTTACTTAAGATATTCCCCCCAGTGTCGTGCCAAGCCTTCCTGTCGCGGGAATGCGAGCAATCGATTTATCGGCTCCTTCACGATAAAAATTTCGTCGTCGTCGTCGTCGTCGTCGTCGTCGTCGTCGTCGTCGTCGTCGTCGTCGTCGTCGCCTCACGCGTGGTAACGAAGCTCCCACGGAATAGAATATGGCGTGTCTCTTGGTTTGGTTCGCGAATCGCAAGGCGGAGGGCGAAGAGTAGAGAGTAGCCGGGAAAGGAACGGAAAATTGTGTAGCAGCTCTCGCGAAACGAACGGTATTGCGTCCTACATGGAAACGAGTCTGCTTACGATGAAACAAGTTTTAAGTCGTTTTCCGGAATTGTCGAATCTGTTTGAGTAAAATCTCATTGCTAAAATCATTTAAATAGAGTCGACTGGATCATCAATGTGCCTTAGGATCGATCGAATTTACGCACTATAATCGTAGTTTCTTATTCGCAGATACAATCCAAGATTCATTTCAAATCTATGAAAATCTCTCTCGATTATTACGTGATGTATGAGTGTGTGCAATGTAATGTCAATTTCTTTCTTATTTCTTACGACTTAATTATTTAGCGACCGTTCGTCGTCGGTCTGGTTGGCTTCGCCTTTATTACGAAAAAATAGCCCTGCATTCTGCTGCTCCACCGATTTAGAGAGCGTACATACATACGTTCTCGACGACGAGATTGTGTAGAGCTGTGAGCGACTAAATAGGCCGTGACTCGGTGATGATTATTCGTACGACTTTCTCTCGCAGTTGCAATGAGCGAAGATATCGATGCGTCAGAAAAAAAATCGTATTTAGAACGAGATTGTGGAAGAATCGCCGAGTTTATGCAGCTTGACAAAGGAAAGAACACTTCAAAGTCCATTAAATAATCGCCAAAACTGCGCTTTTAATGCTTCGAACGCGACATTAACGTGAAAGCAACTTGTGACAAATAAAAACGTTAAATATTATTGTATAAATAATTTTGTAACTGTATGTGTATCTACACGTTAATTTACTCGAGAAAACCATTTCCGGTTTTTGACGAGAGTCGAGAAAGAACACGTAAGGCGTAAAGCGAAAATTGTTAATTGATCCGTCGTTCCATTAATATTAATGGAGTGTGAGAGATCAGTCGATAGCCACGGACGCCACAGTCATCATATCTATATTTTCTCGTGGAAAGAATTTCTTTCGTTTAATAGATCGCCGATCGAGAATCGATTCTGTTTACGTCAACGCGCGATATATCTGCAAAAAGCCCGCGTATTAGAAATTGTTTATCGTTAATTAATTTGTGTTTAATTTAAAGCTATCGCGATTTACGACGGGTTTTTCGCTCTGTGTTGCACGTAAACTGTAGAATCTTAAATGACTGTTTCTAGTTTCTATATAGGAATGACCGCGTTTGAGTCACTCGACGTACTCTCCGTAGTCCGTCGTCGTAATCCGTAACCCGGAAATAATTACCCCGAAAGCGACGATTCTCTACGCTACCGGAAGACGTCACGTCAAGTACCTCGCCGAACATCGATCGCCGAATCCTCGCACTGACGCGCGGTCGCGGTCGCGGCGGCGCGCGGCCACACCGCCACACTTGTTGCTAAACCGTTCGTTCCTGTCGGAGCTGATCGGAGCCAGCTCTCCGTCGCAGACTGAGTCTTCGAAATAACGACGGACGGCGCGGGCGGCTACGATCGTTTCTCAAAAATAAACGAAAGTAAAGTCGCTCGCCTAGCTTCTAACGAGCGATTTAACTAACAATACGTAAACGCCTTCAAAACCCGCCGCGAGATTTGCATTCTGTCCGTCGTCGGCAAGCGGGATCTAAACGGTAAGACCTAAATAAGTATATTAAAATGCGAAAAATGCTTCAACTCCGAGACTCCGTATCAAAGCAAAATATAATTTTTACATATAAAAATTTGTATTTATGCGAGACTCAATTATTCAGTTTTGCAAATGCAAGACTCTGATCGTGAGTCAAGCAATTGAATAAATTTCACGCGTTTTGATCGTCCGAGAGACGATCGCTAGATGTCTCACCAAGACTATATAACTAACAATAAGTCTCGCGTTTTGATATCAGTATATCACAGTTGACTTGACAAACGAAAAGAGAAGGCCGCCGCGCCGCGCGATCGAAAGTCATACGTTATATACACTTCGCAAAAATGTCCAAGTGCAAAAAACAGTATTATTTATTGCGCAATCTTCGTTATTTAGAAAAGAAAGGTTATATTCGATTCAACTCTGTAACTGTAAAGCATGGAGCGACAGTGAAAGTAAGTGGAGTACAGAGACAAATTTTCTAGTTTTTAGATAATATCGCGCGCGCACACGCACATGTGTGTGTTGTGTGTGTAAACTTACAAATTAAATTTATTACAAAGATATTTAGGAAGAATGTAACAAAACGAGTGAAGGCTTTGAACTTGTCACAAATTCTCGCGTCTTGATTTGCGGAAGAGACGCCATGCAAAATAATGACTTGTGAAAGCACCGATTAAATCAGATTCTGCAGTAATTAGTCACGTGTAAGTATATACACATAGAATAACACATGCAACTAGGAAAAATTTTTGGTTAGATATCGGTCCGGTAGAAAGAGTGACAGAGAGAGAGAGAGAGAGAGAGAAGGGGGGAGGTCGCTCGGCGCCGAGAGACGATTTTACGGTCGAAGTACGCCTAGACTAACTTTCTCCGCGGGAGAAAAAACCGTCATGGATACGCGTTACCTAACCTAACCTGACGCGCTAACTCCCCCTCCCCTTCTCCCGCTCCGGGGTTTCTCCTCTCACCCTTTCCCTTCGCGACCATCGTCCACCGAACTTTTCTCTCTCCCCGTCATTTATTTACATACGCTATCACATTGTCGTCATCCAGATCATCCTGCTGATTTGGCGTGTATTCCTACTTGTCTTGATGCGATAGAATGTTGTATATTAAATTTAAAAGACAACCAAAATGTCTCTCTAAAATTTGAAAATTTATTGATAAAAGATAATGACTAATGACGTACGAAAAGAAAGAAAAAAAGAAAAAAAAGAAATAAAAATTTCGAATCAAAAGCGACGAAATATGTTCATTTGCTTACGGAATATCGAAGAGAAGAGTTGGAAACAATCTCTGTTTAAAAATGTTCAGAGATTCATATAGATTTGTCATGTATTGCGTAATCGCGATAAAATCTAACCAAAGGTGCTCCAGTTGACAGACGGATAACCGGGACTTTGTCTTGTAATTTTAATCAAGTTTCGTCAGATTCCGATTGTAGAAAATTTGGATCGCATTGCTACGTTTTTTTTGTTTTTTTTTTTTAAATAATGCTTTTTTTATATCATGGATCTACGAAGCATAATTCGCACAGCTATAATACGCGATGATGTAATATGCCTGCCCAAAGAATGATACGATGAAAAAATAGTTTTCCGATCACTTTTCTTCAAGAAAAAAGCGCGTCGTTTGTCATGTCATGCACTGGATATTATCCCTGCCATTTGCCACCGTCGCGCAGTCTTTGGCAATTAAACCAAGCTCGGAACTCGACTAAATTTAGATTCTCTTGTACACGCGCCATCTTAATATTGGGCCATCGAAAGAGGACAATAACAAACGGTTAACTAACGGCGTCGATCTTCCGAACAATGATACGTTACAGAAAAATATCTAGCGCGCGCGCCTTCGTATTATTAATCATGCATTTATTACGGTGTGGAAAAGGTACATATTATGCGCATAGGTTAAATCATTTTCATCTCTATTAAAGTTTAACGAAGCGAATTAAAAATAACAGAATGAGCGAAATATAACATTAATATACTTTCTTACTGCAGTTTGTGTATCGTGGAGTCGCGAATTGTCTTAAGCAATATTTCTACATACTCGATCGCGATATAAATAATACTCCGGTCGTAGCGCACTTTCGCCAAAAGTTAATGGCGATTTAGTAACAATGTCGATTTAGTCACGATTGTTTGAAAGCGACAGCAATGGAGTCAACTACGACAACTACCCTCTGAAAACCACAATACGAGCTTCGATCGCTGCACAACCGTAAACAATGTTTCTCACTGTGACCATGTTTGCGCCTGCACTGTATGTACCAGGTATATTCATCGTATCTTAATCCGATAGAAACTTGCCTACGTTTCAAAAAATTAAATTGCAAAAACATTAGTTTCGAAGAAAAACATTTGATCGAGGCTTTTGCAAAGAAAATTCTTTACAATTGTGCAATTGGGAAATTCTGCTTATCATAATAAATTTTAAGCAACTTGAGTTTTTTAATTAGTCAATTGAATTTCAGTTGTAGGTCAGTTAAAATTACTTTGACCCGCAACTGAATCTGGCATTTATCAAGAGATTTTTAAGTGATTAACTGTTTTAGAGATATCTAATCTACGATATTTCATACGAATAATGTGAGTCTAGCATACATATATGAAATTATAGAATAGATATTAGATCTAGCTTCTCGAGTATCACGGAATAGGAATAACGGAAGTATCATAGTGCACGCACATGGGTACGCGCGCGTTTGTTACATATATAACATTTAACAATTCTTTCTCCGCTTATTACGAGAAAGCCTTGCCTACTGGATAACTAATCGAGCTAATTTAATAAAAGCGCGATGCAGCAAGAACGGAATGTCCCGCGTTTGCTGCACTTTTGGGTTCGTGGAACGCGCCAGTCATCAATAGCCGTATTACGTATGCTCCGGATAACTCGGATAATCACGTAACGGACGTAGTAGTGTAGGGCGGCATGCGGCAGCTCATAATTCGTGAGCGTTATTTGAGCGTACAGGCAGCCCTCGTACCCCGTCGTTCGATCGGCGTACGCTCGGTACGCTATCGATATTCCGCCGAAACGAGAGACGTTCGGCGTCGGTAGCGTCGGTAGCGTCGGCAGCGTCGGCGGTGGTGGTAGAGTGGTGGTAGTGGTAGTGGTAGCAGCGGCGGCGGACGGTGCCATATTGAACGAGACTCGAGAGCGAGCGGGGAGCCGGGGAACAGAGAAGCAGACAGAGAATGAGAGAGATGGAAAGCGATCTCGCGCGCCGCGCGGGAACGAATAAACGACCATTGACGACGCGACGGCTCGATGCTCGATCCGTTCTCCATCGGAGCCTTGGAAGGAATGCAATGGATAAAAAGAAATCGTGCTCGACCGCGGGCTTATAAATAAATCTCGCGGACGGTGATCCGCGAGAGTGCTGCTGGCGTCGCGTTGCCCATTTCAAGAGGGACTTTTTTTACCTCCCTCTCTCCCCCCCTCCTCACTCTTCTCCCTTCTCCCTTCTCCCTTCTCTTTTCTCCTTGCCTAATTCTGCGTTATTACCATATTTAATTTCGTCACACTAAATACAGTAAAATTTTAACCAATATCTGCAAAGTTTATATATGCTGTACACAATTAGGAAATAATGTGGGGCGCACAGAAATTTATTTGAAGAATAAGTGCTCGACGCGCATTGGAAAATTGACAGCAATAAGCAACCGCTCTCAAACGTTTGAAATCAATATTGGGTACCTATAATATAATAAGACGAATAATGAAAAGGCAGTTTTTTATCTGTAAGGTATTTATTTACGTCACTGGGAACCGGTTGTTCCAACCTGCTGGTAATCTAACCAATAAGTTAAATCATATGTCTATCTTTGTTTAATGTTTAATGTAAATGATAAACAAAGACACATATATGATTTAACTATTAGTTAGTTTACCAAAAGATTAGAACAATCGGCCCTAAAAGCCGTAAATAAGTTCGTTGCAAGGTTTCAATTTCTTTTCGAAAGATCTAGCTATACAAGCAAATAGATTGAAAATTGCTTCTAAAAATGTCGAAAAATGACAGTATCTTCTTAATCTCTAATTTCTATGTTTTGGAATCTTGCTTTACGGCGATAATTTCTAGACATTTCGTATAAATAAACATATATATACGCTCGAGCATTAGCTAGCTTATGGGTTTATTATTAACCACCGATTTGAAATACGTCGTAAAGCGACCGATGAGGAAACGTCAGCGCAATGTTGAGCGTACCGTCACACGTCGCGCGTGAATCTTGATAAAATTTTATCTGTTATCATAGATCGATGCTCCGCGCGGTTATTTCTTTCAAATAAATGCGCGTACCGATGAGTTTTTGAAGAGAAACGTAGAGAAAATTATAATAAATATAATGACCAATATTATTTTTTTCTATAACGTCGTGTGTCCCTCCTTTCAAAACGTCAACGCGGGTACCATAATTTTTTTTAACGATACTAACGTTTTATATTGACAGCTAATTTTACTATCGTGTAAATAATTTATGTTTCCTCTTGAAGGATTTACCAACTTTATCTCGTTTTACGATAATCTGGATAAAATTCCGAAAATGTTTTACCCATAGAGTTTATCGTGTCTAAACCGCGAAAGTTACTTGTTCTTTGTGAATGGCTACGTTGTTATAAATTCAGATACATGCGTACATCAAGAAAAGATAGAGCTTCATTCGATTTACGCACAGTATTCCGATGTTTTACCCCAAGGTAACGCCATCAATCTTACGGAAATGTGTCCATTTCAGACGCGTAAAAATCGGGGATTAAGTTTCAATAAGTCTAAAGCGGGGAGCACACACTTCTGCACAACGCATAATGCGTAAGCATAAGAAAATTGCGTGGTCTATTTCCTTTGGCACATGTATATGGACCAATCAATTTTCTTATGCTTACGCATTATGCGTTGTGCAAAAGTGTGTGGCTCCCCACTTAAGGGTCTATCCAGACAAACTTGCATAGGTGCATAAGCAGTATATGCATGCATAAGGAAATTGATTCGTCTATTTCTTTATGCACATGTATATGGACCCCTTAAAGGTTTTTTTCCCCCCAACTTCGCGACCGTTAGCGCGATTTCACCATTCCAAGTCGCGCGCGCAACACGATTCGATCGCGAGACAATTTGACGCTTTGCCATCATCATCGCATTATCGACGACGACGACAACGACGACGATTATAAAATGCTGTAATAACGGTACGCATATTTCTCCCCTTCCGACATGAAGCGATGGAAAGACGGAAGAGCATCGCCGTGTAACTGGGTCAGTCGCAGACGACGATGACGATAGGGGAAAAGAAAAAGAGACTTCTCGTCTATCATTGGCGTTCAAGTTCTTAACAATTGCGCAAAAATATCTAAATGCCACACCGAGTAGAAAAAACACCGTTTCAGTTAATGTTTGGTACATACATGCGCCTAAAAGAAGACGCACAATTACGCGAAATGATCGAAAACGAATGGGCACAAATGTTTGAAAAAGAACGCGATAATATTCGTATAGAGGCAAAAAAAAAAAAGAAGAGCCGAAATTCAAGAGAAAAATTTAAGAAATTTTAATAAGAAAAGAGAGAAAGCGCAGAAGCATAAAGAAGGAGATCTTGTCGCGATTAGGCGAACGCAGTTAGGCCCAGGCCGTAAGTTTTGTAATAAGTTTTTAGGTCATAATTAAGACAATGCGGAACAATCGGTATGTCGTTACTAACAATAAGTTAGGCGATCACGAGAGTCCTCAAGAGACTTGGACAGCAGCTGATTCTATGAAGCTGTGGCTACACGATGTAGAATCAGAAGGTGACGAAGAAGACTACGAGACTGATTGTCAGAAAGTAGTCAGAAAGTAGTCAGAAAGTAGTCAGTAAGAGCGAATAGAAAGGTGTTATCTTTTGTTTATGCGGCCGCGAGCGGAGCATAAAGGGAGTCGAGTCCGAACAGCGAGCATAAAAAAATTTTAATAAACCGAAACTGAAAAAAATAAAAAATAACTCACCGGCCGATGCGCAACAGCGGAGTTGTAATTCTGCGTAGATCTGTAACAAAAGAAATATTTTTATATTACAGCACCGTCCAAGATAATCGATACTTATATAATTATCGCACCTTACTTATAATATAATTACAAGGTCATTTTAACAAATACTCGGCCCGAAATTCGAAATTACACCGAAGTTAAACCTCGAAAGTCGCGAAATCCACCACAGAGAATTGACAGGACAGAAAATATAATATAATATATAAGAAGAAAATTAACAACTACTCACCCCACGGTCGCTCCGCCGTCGCCCGATGCCTCCCCAGAGTCCCCAGGCCTCCTCCTCCTCCTCTCCACGATTCGCCAGGTCCTTCTCCGTTGCAGCGTTGCTCCATTGCTCCGTTGGCCGGTTGGCGCACTCACTCACCACGTTCACGAAAATCGACGATAAAATCGCGTCGCTCCCGGCATTCTTAATCTCGCGACGCGGCGTGTACTTGTTAGTTACACGGCGACGGAAAAATTACGGCGACCGACGCCACGTCCGTCGGCCTGTGCCGCGACACGCGACACGCGATCCGCGATGTCCCGCAGTTAGACGAACATGGCGGAGAGAATATCGTAAATCGCACGGCCAACTTCACTCGCGAACTCGCCAAAAAGAACCGTGGCGTCGGCGTCGCGTCATTCGTCATTCACTCGCGACGTTCACGAAAATCGACCGATATCATCGCTTATGATCGCACGATATTTTCAACCCTTATCACGATACTCCCGGCATTAATCTCGCGACGCGGCGCGTACTTACAATTAGTTACACGGCGAAGCTGTACGATCCACGTCTGTCCGTCGCGTCGGCCCGTGTCGCGATCCGCGATCCGCGATCCGCGATGTCCGTGTCCGGCAGGGGCCGCAGACAGGCGCAGGTAGACGAACATGGCGGAATCGGAATATCGTAAATCGCACGGCCAACCGGGCCAACTTCACTCGCGGACCCGCCAAAAGCAACCGTGGCGTCGCGGTCGCTTATGATCGCGCGATCTCCGCGATATTTTCAACACTTCGTTCGCACGACACTCCCGGCATTAATTCCGCGACGCGGCGCGGCGCGTACTTACAATTAGTTACACGGCAACGGAAAAATTACGACGAAGAAGCTGCGAACGAAGCTGTATGTACGATCCGCTCGACGCCCGCGGCCCGTCCCGTCGTCAATCGTCAATCAAGCGACAACGACAAGTGGCGACAAGCCGGACAAGCACGAAGCACGTAGCGCCGCGCCGCGCGGCGTCACTCGACTTAAGTAAAGTCCGTTCGTACATCCTTTATCCGTGTTCCGAAAACATGTCCAATCAACTTCGTTCTGCATTCCGAAGCCGCGAGACGCGAATCGTACGTTTATTACTTACTCGACGCACACGCACGCACGCTACGATCTACAATTGTCTATGTCTATACGATCCGACCGAGAGCGTAGCCGGCGCGGCGGCACGGCGTATAGCGGGTCGCGGGCGCCGCACCGCGAGCCGCGATTGGTAGGGACGAAGTGGGGGCTACAAGTGTCTAGGCACGGTGCGCGCCCGGTATGCGTGACGTCAGCACGCCTCGATACCACTCCTCTACCCCCACTACTCGTGTTTACTGCGGAGTGCGGCGGCGTGCACGACACGGGCTACGGGCCGATGCCGATAGACGTCGGCGGATCGTATTGTTTCGTAGCTTCTCCGACGTAATTCTTTCAACGCCGTGTAATTAAGTACGCGCTGCGTGCTGCGTGCTGCGTGCTGCGTGCTGCGTGCTGCGTCCCGAGATTAATGCCCGGAGTAGGTACCGTGCAAAAAGTCGAAAGTATCGCGCGATCATAAGCGACGACGCGTAGAGTGAGTGAGTCCGCTGACGCGTGGACGCGACGCGACGGAACGGAGCAGGACCTGGAAGATCGAGGAGAGGAGAAGGGCGGCATCGGGCGACCGTGGGGTGAGTAGTTGTTGTTGTTAATCATTATTTATTATATTTTGCCGTCCTGTCAGTTCTGTGGTGGACTCGGCCACTTTCGTAATTTTTAACTACGCCTACGACGGTACAATTTCGGGTTTCGGGTCGAGTCTACTTTTTTTTAATTCTTTAGCCGTGGCTTATGTAACAAAAAGTTCTCGAAATTATCGACGAACAAAATAGAAATGCATTTCGTTATTTATTATAATAATATTACTTAATATTCATCGACGTATGTAATATACATATAAAATCAGGAATTAACATCGAGATGCTAATCCATTATTTACTCAAAATTTGACTTGACGTTGTTATAAATGGTATAATCCACGTTGCGATTTGCGATCTCCACGATCTCTCCCCGCTACGTTGCGACGCGCGAAACAATGCCAAACGCGTACGGTCGACATATATCGTTCTCTCGACGATAAGTACCGCATCGCAACGATTGCATCGCCATCCGCACTCTCTCTCTCTCTCTCTCTCTCTCTCTCTCTCGGTTGTGCATATTCGCCGACAGCGTATTCAACAACCTGTAAACCTGGAAATAGTTAATATCTGCCCAAGAGTTTTCGTATCGAAAGAACGATGGGCAACGATATAGTATCACCTAATAATCTTCCCACTATTTACTGTCGAAGATATTCAATGTTGTTGAAACATTATACCTATAATATATCCATCCCTTCGTCCACCCTTCGCCTTGCCGATAGAGAGAAATCGATTCTATCGACTAACTTGTTTTAATTTCGCATAACAGACAAGGCGAAGTTAGCTTGACAACGACGAGTAATTTGGTGGAATTTAACTCGGCGAGATTCGCAGAGGGAGAGAGAGAAAAAATATCAGCTTCGCTTTTGCGTCGCCTTTGACCCGCCGAGCGCGAAACGCTGGACAAGATATCGCCTCGATATTTCAAGTATTTTAAAGGCCGCGCGGTGGCGAAATACGCGGTTTTTGCGTGGCAACGAGCGTAACTCGAATAAGTAAGGGCGCGGCTAATCAGGTTCTTTGACAGTCAGTCGAGAAACCTCGATCCGCACAGGTATTTATTTTGTTGCACGCCGCACGGTGTATACGTATTAGTAGGGAACCCACTCTCTCTTTTTCTCTCGATGGAGTATACGATAAACCCGAAAACGCTTCGCGAACTCAACGCGACGTTCGTTCTTTTGGTAAATTTAGCGAATATTTGATGTGCACGAATATAGGGGTTGATTACTCGCGTGTTTGATATACGAAATATCTTTCTCTTTTTGCTGATTTAATTCATATTAAGATAATAATTCATATATATGTATATGTCGGGATAATTTAAACGGCTGAAAAAAAATATCTATGCTGTATGTACAAATATTTTCCTAAAATAGATTTTAATCGTCGCAGCCAGTATTATCATGTAGTCTGATTTTGAAATATGTAAAAAAGATCATTCTAATCTCTAAAAATTGAGACGAGTTTTCATTAACGTTATAATTTTATATTATTTAAATATTTTAAATCAAACTTATTTTCACTAAGGCTGCGTTCGGGGAGCGCGCTATTGCATCGTTCTATATTTATCGCTCATCAGCTGTAAAACAAGGAGGATAGAATAAGCAAATAGTACTGCAACAGTGCGCTCCCCGATTGATATGCCTACGCCTGCTTCTTAATTCAGAACTAACTTATGCATTAAGAAATTACCGACTCGCTCGCCAGTATTCTCATCAAGTATCGGGTAAAGTTAAATCATTTTATTACGATAATTATTAAGAATACGAATTATCGATTGAGCTATATAGAAAAAAAGAGAAAACAATTTCAATGTAAACAAGTTGCATAGACAGATAGAGAATTTAAGGTCGATGTTTTGAGTACAAGTTTCGCATTTCTTTTCGCTCGCGATTAACATAAAGGCACAAAGTTTATTACATCTTGTTATTGATTATCGGCTATCGTTCGCGCGCGGTATCGCCAGTTGAAATGGCATTTCCCGCGCCCCTCTGCACGTACGCAACACACTGCGAACACACACGACACACGGCGCGCGGCGGAGGTACTTATCTAAATAGTCTGGTAAGTAACCTTCACGATTTATCACGTCCAGTAGGTCTGCTGCTTAGGGGATGCCATTAAGTGAATTGCACAGCTTGCTATCGATTTCCGAGCTACTATATCGCCTTATGCCCCCATAACCCGCGAATCACACGATAGCTTTCGTAAATCCATACGTCCCTCTCTCTCTTCTTCTTTTACCCCGTTACCTTACTCCCCTGATAAACCTACCGATAAGTTGCCGATAATAAGGTCGATCGGGATGATGCGAAATGCGAATCAGAAGATCCTAAATGCGAAACGCGCCAACGGCACACGCGGGATGCGTTCGGGATTCTCCTCAGCGCATGAGATATTTTCGCATACTCGTCGAATATGTTTCGTAAAACTTAACGTAGAAAAACTGAGAGAGAACAAGGGAGAGAGAAAAGACGTACCTATCTTTTTGAAACGTGTGTCTCTCTCGCGCTGCTATTGATCTTACAATTAGTATCTGTCGCGAGTGCTGGCAGAGAGCTGGCAACAACAATCAAGATAATTTATCATCACATTCCTCTA
Organism: Temnothorax ravouxi; assembly: GCA_030770255.1. Classification (NCBI taxonomy): domain Eukaryota; kingdom Metazoa; phylum Arthropoda; class Insecta; order Hymenoptera; family Formicidae; genus Temnothorax; species Temnothorax ravouxi. The sequence goes on from JASTWP010002841.1 coordinate 19,168, forward strand.
TGGTCAAGTTGCATTTTCAGCATCATGCAATGTAGGAAGATTCTATGAGAAAAATGGTTCTAGAGTTATTTAATACATAGATATGTACTTAGCTGGTAAAATTTCTCAAGTATTTCTTGTTCTTTCGTTCTTTGTCCGTTTCATTGAAAATAATTAAAATATCCAAATGCACGGTGGTCCAAAAAAGTTTTCTTGTCGAAATTACTTTTCTTCATTTACAAAGAATTTCTGTAAATTGCAGAATTAATTTTCATTATGTGCATCAACGAGTGCTTAGAATCGAAGATACGGTGAATATCCGCCCTAACAATCTCCGACAAGAGAGCGAGACCCGTCAGCGTATATTACTACCGATCTTATCGTGGGACACGCGACGCACGCGTCGTTTCTTGATCCCCGACAACTCCGACCCGACGCGACGCCGACGCGGGGAAGTACAGCCGCGTCAAGGTATCCAGTTATTATCGTGTTTGCTGTTCAAGCTAACTCTCTGCCATACGGTACACAAGGCGGAGCTGCTGCCCGCTGCTACTGACTAAACTTACTCGCGTGAAATGTTTGATAGCGGATAACGATGGCCGAGCATTACAAAAACATAAACACGTTCAAGTTTTTAATCCGCGAGTAATTATGTTCTGGATCTGTCAATTTTTGTAATTTAGCATTTTATCATATAATGGATTACGCCTCGCAATCGTTATATGTATACTTTGTCTCCGATAACACAACGGAATATCTTTTGATGAATTGAAAAAGGCATACAAACTATCTTGGTTTTATCATCACACACAGACAGACACACACACACACACACACACACACACACACACACACACACACACACACAGCTTATTAAATGAAGCACATGGGGAGAGTGGTCAATATACTATATTGAGCTCTAATTGAACTCTTAAAAGAATAGTATATAAGAAAATATTTATGGACAAGATTTCTATAAACTTTTCATAATACATAACGATATAAAAAAGCAGGATTTTTTTAGGGAATCGCTAACTCATGTTGCATTTAGACTTTAGCAAAGTTACAAATATTTTTTACATTTGTAGAAAATGGGTCGTTCGAGAGTATCGCATTCTTCTCATTGTCAGTGCTACGCAGCGTTATGTCCACTTACATCCAAGGACAATGCAAACGTAATCATGTGTCGATATCTTTCGTTTTTGCAACTAATAACTCGATATTGACTAATTCCTACTTGGAAAACTTATTGAATATATGTTTGATAGAATTAACTTTATTAAATTTAAATTTTACGTTTATATTTTTTGCTAAATTATTTCACAATCATAAGAAATAAAAGAAATAATATATAATAAATATAACAGAAGATTCACTGATTGTGAGCAAAAAGATTACTATAGATGAGAATTAAAAAACAGTTGAGATAAATAGTTTACTTATGTATCAAGGCATTTTTTTATATATTGTAAAATATATCTTTTTTTCTACCAACGAATGTTAATGTGACACGAGTATTTTCTTTAACTTGTATTGCTACATCAGTTATACGGCGAAACATGTATATTCTTATTTTGACGTTATCATTAAAGACTCGAATCACTATTAGATACTATACAGATTGTATTGCAACCGATGCGATGCCGAGAGAGGAGGCGATGCATCTCGTTATCGATTCCCGATACTTATAACGTAATCGATATCGTCGATGATATTAACTCTCGGGACACGAAAAATGCTTTATGCTCGAATGTCGCAAACCCCTAACTTTTCACTGAAAATCAGGGATATTTCCTTTTGAAGAAATTCCTTACTTAGATATCTTACTTTGAATAACGTAAATATAATAAATTTTTATAATAATTATTATTATTTTATGATGCAAATAAAAATATCTTTACGAGAGAGAGAGAGAGAGAGAAACGCGTGAGAGTGAGACTACATCATCCGATCAGCTTTTTATACAGCGACCCTTTTTTCGATACGGGTGCGATAACGTTTCTTGTTATCGATAAGCACAAGAAATTGTCACAGATAAAAGTCGTGTGATATATATATATATATATATATATATATATATATATATATATATATATACATATCAGTCACACATTGATTTCCAAATTTTTCTTTGTCGACGATTGTTATACCTTGATAGTGAATTTCCATCCATTATATTTCAGAGAATTTATCTCGAGATATATATAAAACAACAATGTTAACGTTTCACGACGCGATGCATCCAGTCACTTCCGATATTTTTTCCGATGGAAATTCATTACTTCGTCCAATACAATCGTTGATGGTAAACGCTGTAAAAAATAACACACATTACACGTTTCATATTTCAATGTTCTTGTTTTATATATAGTTGTATATTAATTACATGGTCCGATGAATTACTCGCCGTTCTCTCTCTCTCTCTCTCTCTCTCTCTCTCTCTTGCGCGCGCGCGAATAATGCAGGAATCTCCGAGATGAAAAACTTTTTTTCGATATCGTAAAACGGGGTCAGATTGCGCCGGGGGAAGTAACTATGCGCTACATTAAAGAAACTTTTTTAGGATCGTTTAATTTACAAAGTAATACAACTTTTCGTAATCAAACTTTACGTTACAATGCACACGTGATTGCTCGATTACTCTCTTTCAATGTTAAATGATCGAATAAATGTTTTTCAAGCAAAATCGCGTGACTTTGTTGCCATAGCCATTCCATAGCCTATTTCGCTGCACGCGTATTACGATGGAACGGACACGTGTATAAGAGACGATATCCGGTGCTCGAGTCTCGACCTCGCGCGTGAGATATCGGCTTTATACGCTATACGCATCGGCGAACGCACGTTGGCCTCCCTTTTAAAATTCCATTTCGCAGTTATTTGCGTACTCGCATAATATAACTTACGAAACTGGGACGTTGACTATGCACCGGCAACTTGAGATAATTCGAGGTTCGAGCGTGTTTCTCCGATATTCGTCCGCGGCCGGAATTCGAATTCGAAAATGGCATCCGGCATCGATCGTCGGCCGATGTACACTGTCGCCATTATCGCCCGAAAATTGAGGCAACTTCGTCAGGACGTAGCCATCTTGAAGCGAGATTATGCTAAGTACTTTGCTACTACGCTACGCTACTACGCTCTTTGCGGGCACATTTGAACTTTTCGGTAATATAAAAAAACATCGAAAGAGTCGGAAACGCCCTACACCTTACGAAGTTAAACACAATTTTTTTTAACAGTGGAATAAATAATCAGACACAACCGCGACTTATACGTACCTAGCGCTTTTAATATATCCAAATGTCGCGAATGACCTTTCATTGATTTATTTTAATAGATATAGTTAGAACCTTCGACGATTGCGCTTTTAGTTATTATGTATATAATTATTATAACTAGGCGATTATTGACATGAAAATATTACGTGCAATTTAAAAATCGATTTTTAGAGTTTTGCGTGCGCGTTACTTAATATTTAATATTAGTTGTACTTTTTCGTGAATGGAAAAATAGCACAACGCACGAAGCGCCATAAGTTTACATAGAAAAAAGCGTGTACGTGTTTTTGATTAATGCAAAACATATGCATCCGTTCTCGTTTGCGCAGTACCGGACATGATTCTCGGATGAGGAACATACCGGCGAGGGGCACTGCTCGCGCATTGCTGCTTCGCGAACGTGGGTTAACCTTCAGGCTCTACTCTCTTCTTAATTCCCTCGGCGCGGCCGAGGAAATCAAGACCCGTTAGAAATTGTTCGACGCCGCCCGCGCTCAGCTTGCACGTCTTGTAAGAACGAAGCGACGATATCGAGCGTGGCGCGTGGCCGCCGCCGCGCGCCGTGTAGGTATACAAAGTATTCCGCTTTCCGCTCCTCTTTGTCAGCTTTTCTTTCCAAATATATTCTTCAATCGATTGGGAGTTGATTTTACATTGTCAATTGGTCTCATCTAAGACGACTTATCGCGCGTCAATCGTTATCTATACTATAACGTATCTTTGTCATTTTAAGCCTCGAATTAAAAAGGTCTACGCGTAAAGTTAATTGAAGAATATAAGTTAATCCGTTTATTTGCACTTTAATTTGAAGCTGAAATTTGCGCAAAGCGTTTACTCCTAAGCGAAGGAGTAAACTAACTTTACCTTTACCCTTGTTACCTTTACCCCGAGAAATTTTATCGTCCAGATATTTTCGTTAAGAATACGCATCAATCCCAAATTAGTCGGCAAATATGTCATTGAGCGCCAAGCAGGATGACAGCTGTAGTGTTGTGTATGTACACACGACACACCACGATACAAGCGTTTACATACAAGGAATAACCTCTCGCAGTTTTCACGTCGAGTTACCCGAAGCCTCCGCCTCCGGCCGGGTGGCAAACGCTATGGCTATGAAAGAAGAACGGCGGCTGCAGCGCGGCAGTGTGAAAGTAAAGAGAAGAAAGTGGGCCGCTCGAAGTAGTCTTCAACCTAGAAGCGCCGCGGTTCTCTTCCTTCCGCTCAATCGGCTCAATGTCGCTCGCTGAAATAATTCGTAAAAACCTTCGCTACACGATGATGATTTTATGTTGTTCGTACCCCACCGCTACCGTAATATATCTTATAATTTTATAACCTCTGTTTGTTCTCATCTCGCATAACATAATTTATCGTGTGACATCATTCTCTATAAATCTTGTTGCATTTTTATATTGCATCAGTATTATTGTTACGTCATTAAGGCAAATTTTATGAATCAGAATTTAAATGGATCGTGTACGAATCGTGATCGAAGGCACGAATTGAGATTTTATAATCTATTTACAACTCTAATTGTAAATAAAAGCAACAAGTCTTGAGAAACGAGAGAGAATAAAAGATATAGATAAATGTCTTACACAATTAGTTATCTTTTTTAACCCTTCGTCCGCATAGGTGGGTCGTTTTCGTCCGGGCGAAAATCAAATGTAGTTGTAACTTTTGAAAACGGGTAGAAAGGGCGTCACTGCGCATCCGTAAAAAAAGTTATGCTCCCCGAGAACCCGCCTACCGAGTTTCAAGGCGCCAGTCCCCCTCTGGCCGTCACAGGAGACACGTAATTCTTGAAAAAACGAGGTTTGCGGCGAACACTTAAGCACTTTATTTCAAAATAATTGCATGCAATATTTTTTTTATGAAAGGTACGTTTTTCCCCTTTAATTTCTTTTTTTATTTATTTCGATATCTTTATTTGTCTTAAAGTTATGATTTTTTTAGTAAAACATGATTTTACTAGTTGTAGTTGTAGTTGCTCCATTTTTTAAATAAAAATTATGTGAAAAAATTAAATTGCTTATAATTTTATGATTGATACTTCAATTTGAAAGTTGGAATTACCTCCATGAATTTTTTCAGATTTTTTGTAACACTTTAACACTTAAAAAAAACCTCAGGACGAAAACGACCCACCTATGCGGCGTAAAGGTGCCAAAAAAACCTATGCGGACGAAGGGTTAATATCTTATTTTGTGTTTGCAAATTCGTAGATTACATTTGTAATTAATTCGATATTCTAACTAGTCCGTCCTAATCCAAGTCCTGTGACAAACCGCGTTCGCGTATAATTAAAACTGTTCAAGTTTAAATCGTACCCTCATGCGCAACGCATTATACATTATACGTCGAGGGGTCAAAGCATGAAAGACACGCATATATATACCTATATATGGCGACTTAATCCTTTAATTCCGTTCGTACTTACGATAAAAACGAAGGGCTACCCCGTCGATCGTTTGCTTGGCGGAGCGCTTCGCGAGAGCAGGAAAAGACGATCGATCACTGGATTAGGAATTATTTATAGGTTGGCGCGAAGCGGCACGGAGCGGTGGCCTGCATCGCCGCTGCGTCGCGTCGCGCCACGCACCGTGGTGATGCGACGACGGAATTTCGCATCACCACTCCTCCGATCGCGCGTGTCACTTTTACCGAGAGCGACTGGTAAGTAGCATACCGATATTCGCGTAATGCCGGAATGCAAATTAATCGCCGGCCATCACAAGTTCTAGAAAGTCTTGTCGTCAAGGCGATTCTTACGAGTTTGGAACACGGCCAATATCAATGTTGCGTGCGCTTCGCAACGTAAACTAGTCGAACTCGAGAATCACGCGCATTTGATATAATGGAGACACGATTTCGTATGCCGATAACCAAGTTTCCAAAAATTGTTTTTATTAAAATTATAAAAATAGGAATAAAAACTAAAGGAATCGAGAAATTGTTTTCACAAATAGAAAACGACTATTGCCACTACTGAATGACTGCCACTCATCGCATTTTGCACTTGTATATCTTTTTTGTCTAATGCTGATCCAAGTAAACATATCTATGTTTTAATTTTACAAATATATTTCCAGGAATGTGTGTCGCGTGAAGACTGTTGCAAAACATCACCATATGCGTGATAGTAGATTCATAGCTTAATACTTTGTACTAGCATCGAAATGGAGAACCGCGTCCTATTTAAACTTTAACAAAACTCGCGAGACGTATTTTTATTCCGGAATCGAATGAATTTTTATGAGCCCGTTGACTTGTGATCGATATACGTACATTCGATCGCGGATAGCGAATTTTAATGAGCGAACAACGGAGCGGACAGAGCGAGTAATCTCTCTCCCATTCTCTCTCTCTCTCTCTCTCTCTCTCTCTCTCTCTCTCTCTCTCTCTCTCTCTCTCTCTCTCTCTCTCTCTCTCTCTCTCTCTCTCACTCACTCACTCTCACTCTTACACTCCCACTCTCAAGCTGAATCGTCAGCATTGGATTATCTGGCACGAATCCATCGAACGAACGGTTTGACTTATCAAACTTCAGCCTTTTATTCGTATTAAAAATCGAAAAAGCACGAATTAAATGCATAAAATGGAACTACGTATACATAAAGTATTAATAACAGTGATCGTTCTTGCGATGACATCATCACGTTCGCGATTAACAATTAACACTGAACTTGAAAGCTGTTTGCCCGTTCTCCATCAACATCTTTTGCATGTACGTCGTTTTCGTGTACGTCGTCAATACTATTGAAGTCGAATTTAAATAATTTAAATAATGTCGTAATAACAACATCTCTTCACAATCACAACGTTATATATGCAATATATGGAATTGTCTATTCGATAATAAAAAACAAATTTTTGTTTGAGAGCTATAATTGAAGCTATAGTTGTAATCCTCTGTTATTAAAGAATATTGAGAAATACATCATTATCAAATTATCGTTCATCGAAATATACAGGGTGTATCACACCACCGTATAAATCATAGTACGGTGACGTCAAAACTATTTGAACGCGAAATGTTTTCGATTTTTCGCGATCAGATCGATTTCGCTAAAAATTGAAGCACGCGAGCGAGTTTATGAACTTTTGTATTTCACATAACTTTTTAAATTATCATACTGCGGGGAAACTTACAACGCCGCGCCGCGCCGCGCCGCGCTGCGAAAGACGAGAGAGAACAAAGTTACACTTGCACACAAAGTTATATCTCTAAAGCCGGTCAGCCGTCCGGCCGGTATCAGTTGCGTAGCAACTGATTAAAAACCACATTCGTCCGTTGAGAACAGTACAACGAACGAGACAATACGAAGGAAGATCAGTGGCGTCTAGTCTCCGCTAATCGGTAGCTCGCCGCTCGGCACAAGAGTACCCGCGCACCGCGCCCCGCACCTCGCGCCCGGTGATTCCTTCGCGATCGATAAAAGGGTGTTCCGTAATTTGTTTTATCGTATGTACAGCATCTCCGTATTAGAACTCTCATTTGTTGCAAATATGTACATCTGACAATGAGAGATGCATTTTTTGCGCATAACGCATCGGTAAAATTGAATTACATAAGTAAGACGCGAAAAGATTAAAATTATAACAAAATTATGCCTAGCATTTTCCGTAAAGATTCCGATCATTTGTAAGTTTGAGCGAAATATGATAGTGGTATGAAGGCTTCGACTCGCACACGTAGCGGATATTATAACAAGTGGGGGGCTCATGTAACAATATTTGCCGAGCAGCGCGAATTTACTGACACAGACGTGACTTCTTATTCCGACACTCTTAAAACAGTCGATGCTCGACTTGACTGTCTTGACTGGTGCGAGGTACGAGGTGCGAGGTGCGACTAAGACCGTAGAATTCGATACGACACACACACACACACACTTACGTTATTGGAAATTCCGAACATTCACAGAGAATCTGCCATCGTATAGATTTATCTAGACTTAGAGATATTAGAGAGGTCTGTGCGTGAAATCTCGCGCGCAGCGCAAACATTATTGGCCAACTGTTATACAATCCATTCATCTTTCGTCGATAAACTATCTGTTAATTTAGCTCAACTATTCGCAATCGAAATCCGCAAACTTTTCGAACAATGAACGAAATGTCTGGCGTAAGTTACGCGGCACAATATGGTGTGTCCCTCATATACCGGGTGTCTCCCTTGTCAAGGCATTTATTTCCATTTACGTCGTGTACTTGTGTGTGTCCTTATGCAAAATCGTGGCCTTTATCTCACGGATATAGGCTCTTCATGCCGATTCATGCGTCAGTCGCGTGACACGAAACTGCAGCTGCACGTACGAAGGATTCGTGCTCGCATATGACGTATGCAATATCTCGGACGCGTACGACCGAGAAATATGCACATATATCCTGCGCACGGTGGCGAATGCTGTTGCTGATAAGATTACGATAATGGCAGTCTTGGCTGTGAACGTTTTAAAGTGATAACTCGATTTGTATAAAAAAATAGGCTAAGATCCAAAAGCCTTTTCGCGTTAGTTGGTTGAAATAATATAGCAATATATTGTGTTTAATTTTTAAGATTTAAAAAACGCGCACGTTCGCGCGATAGCCGTTAATCACCGACGCGACGTCTTCCTGAAGGCGATTAACCTGCCCTGCCGATTGGCGGTACGCGAAGCATTTGCACCCTTTGAATCATCTCTTCGAGTTAGTTAGCGAGTTAGTAATCGAGAAAGTGAGTTTAAATCGCGATATCTTTTTCTTCCAACGCTTAAATTTTCAAATTAAAAAATAATGTTTTTAACTCAAATATAAAAGATATTTGGAGTAATTACTAAAAGTAAAAATTTTTATTTTATTAACATTTACGATATAACGACGTGTGTGTATCTAAATTTAACATTGATATTGTGTAATAAATATTATTACACATATTGACATAATAGCTACATAAATCTATCAACGATGGTAAATTACTACGCATCAACTGATGCGTTAATAAGGCATAGTAATAAGTAATGAACTCTGTTATGTTTTTATATCTATATCTATCTCGGAGTGCTACCTTGAAGTCGCCATATACTCGTGCGTATATGTATAGTAACGCGTAGTTATCGCGCAGTCTTTGCATTGCGCGATATGTGATATTTGACAAAACATGCGGATATACTGTGAGACGTAATTATCAAGCTCATTTCGTCAGTCCGAAGAAAGTCGGTGTCAAGAAAAACGAGAAGGTAGTAACCATGCGCACTTAAAAATCACGTTGTATGAAAATTGTATCTTACGAGGCGCATGTCTTTAAATTATTCGATTTGAATTTTCTCGTAAGTAAAGTCAAGAAAAATATGCTCGGAACACCGCACACCAAGTCATGTCTGTAAAGTTGGCCCCCCTTTTTCAAAATTCCGAAAAATTTATTAGATGTTTCGTAACTATTTATATACATTTTTTTGTCTTTGGATCTCTGGAGAATTAATATCAGAGTTTTTAATATTTCCTGCATACTGCTTTTGGTTGGGACTGTGCCTATAAAACATCCTTAAAAAAAGAGATGAATTTTATCATAGGCTGAAATTGTTTACTAATAAAAAATAAACTGGCAATCGTCAGATACCCTTTCTACTACTGTAGATCACTGTGACTCACGAAATATTTTTACTTTGTATTATATTTTGAGATATTGACGAATGCAGACCGTACAAGTGACTTCCTTCTTTACAATTAGTGACAAGTTAAATCACTAAACAAATAGTCAGCATTATTTTTTAGTCGATTAATGATAATTTGTATAAATAAATACGTTAATTTACAAATATATTAGACGGAAGTCTAATCTACTAAGCGTCTCACGAGTGTATGCACGAGAAAGAACGGGACTCTTGTTGTAAAGTAGCGTTTTGCTGTGTCGCTTTGTATTTCATTTGTATCGGCGCCGACGCGACGTTACGAAAAAAATATCGTCTTTATAAAGATATTTGAAAATGTACAAAGCACTCGAGAAGCCCATGTTACTCCTTAATTGACATGGCCTTTGACGATTACTAACGATAGTATAACGATAAAAATTATAACTGTAATAACATTTGTGTTTCTCTTGATTGGCGCAGATTCTAAAATGAGATTGGAGGAGGATCTGGTGATCCGCAGGAGCCGACCCACAATGATCTCCGCCAAATATCGCGCCCGCGAAGAACGCCGCCGTCTGCTCAAGATTTCTGCCGGCAAACTGAGGAGGATCGAGGACCCCGAAGCGAGCCTGTGCCGATCGGTTCTCATAAATAACGCGGTACGACGGTTGCAGCGTGAAAATCGAGACGAGAAAACACGGAGTTACGGTACCCTCCCAGTGGTGGCATCATACATAGACGACGCCAGCAAGGAGAATAACATCGCCGGGAGCCTCATTGCCGACGTAACGGATGAGGAAACCTCCTCTAAGAAAAGGTACTACGCACCGAATAACTATATACGCATAGAATAATCTCGAATAAATTTTACTCTGATAGAATTTTAGCCTCAGACTCTCCCTCTCTCCCTCCCTCCCTCCCTCCCTCCCTCCCTCCCTCTCCCTCTCCCTTTTCCTTTTTCTCTCTTTCCTTCTTATCTTTGCTTAAGAAAACTCTTGGCATAGTTATTTGTGCCATATTTTAGATTCCATTGCAAAGTAATTCTCATGTCGACATTATTTGTGATGAAACGTAGGTTGGCCGACGATTCGAGAAACGACGGACTCAATTCCAAGCGGCATAGACACGATGACTTGGATTTGCAGGACGACGTATTCAGTGACTTCTACATCTTGCCGCCGACGCCACGTTTGCTCTCGCACATCGATGAGATTCAGCCAGAACCAGCATCGCATCACAACGGCAATCACCATCTGGACTTCCCGGAGGACCGCCTGAGCAGTGGCTTGGCTGACGTGCGGTCGAACGGCACGATCATCAACACGAGCACCTCCGCAATGACTAACGGCAACGGCGTCGATAGCACGAGCTGCCATTCCATGCTCTTCCCCGTCGTCGGAGACCTCGACGACGCGAGCGTGCAACTCTCGAGATCGGGAACCGATATGATGGAAGTGACCGACGTCGATCCCGATCGGCTTTGCGACTTTTCCAGATTCGCTGACTCGGCAAAGACGCTGGAGGAACGACTGGCCGAGCTGCAATCCTTGGACGAGCATTTTGATCTCACCAAGTTCGAGCGCAACAACAACCAGAGTTGCGGCCGCGCCTTTCATGACATACAGACCTTCCACAGTCTGGTGCCGGGCCTGGAAACCTAGACGGCGATATCGTGTCTCGAGCCAACGGTGTTACGGGACGCCAATGGCGACGGTGATGCCGACTTTGCGGCACGCAGAATCGCCTTGACGAGGAGTCGAGCGTGTGAACCCATCGTTCGCCTTATCCTCGTAGCTTATCCACATGCGTCCGTAGATGAAAACCGCGTGCGTCGAACGATGCCGATGCGTAAAGTACTATGAAACATTTCTTACCGTGAGCAAACAGATGGGCAAAATTTTTTATCTTGGATAGCGTGCTATTTATCTATTAACATTAGACTCGCGACATAAGTTTCAAAACAACTTGCAAAAAGAATTTAGAGATATCCAATTTTTACTTTAAACGGTTGAACTACAAAACGTTACATTTTGACGACAAAAAGTTACGTTTCAAAATGGGACGAAAATAACATATCTGCCGTCCTAATGCTCATGAGATTTAAAAATGCAGTCAATTCGTTATTAACATCCTGAATTCAACGGCGGAATTGTAATTGAAAGTTTCAGCTTCATTTTTTATTTTAAAGATTCAAATTTGTATATTTAGTTACTACGTCGATTTTTTTGTAGTAAATATATGGTAGAACACCATTATATGTATATATATATACGATATTTCGGTCATATCATATATCGTCTGCAAGTCTGACTCATGCTGGTAATAATCTACTTACGGCACTGACTCAATATTCAACGCGTATCCACGCGAGATATCTAATAATACAGTGAACGTCATTCTTCAATTTTTGTTTAGCAATAATCTTAGTAAGAACATTTTTTATTAGTTTAACGATTTACATACATAGAATCATGTGTACCTTTTCAATTTTCAATATATTATATAAAGGTGAGACCAGCGATTAAAAGCTTGTCGATAAAAATAAATTATAAAGAAAGTATCAGTAGTTATCAAATTATTTTTGTAAATTCTTGTATTTGTATTCTTGTAAACATTTGTCTTTTTATACTAATATGCTAATATCGCAAAATCGAGAATTTGTAACGGATTTTGTAACGCGACTTTACGTTGGCAGGCATAATTGCTGGCTTTGCTCTTTAGATGCCGCGCTTGATCTATTTATGCGACAATATCAAATCTATTTAAAGTTGATGGTTGATAAACGACGGATTTCAGCCAACTCGGTATATACAATCATTTCAATTCTTTTCTTTTATAACATAAGAGTATATCTTCCTTTACTAGCAATTGTTTTCTTTTTTATGGAATAATTTCTCTCTCTCTCTCTCTCTCTCTCTCTCTCTCTCTCTCTCTCTCTCTCTACTTTCCCTTTTATTTTATAAATATCTATCTCAAATTTGCTTTTTTTGTAAATCGTTATAAATTTAGTTGAAAATATGTAGTTATAATATATATGATTTTTCTGAATTTACCACTGTCGACGCGACGCCGCAAATGGCAAGCGAACTTGTACACGCAATCATGAGTCACGTGCCGATGTCCTTGCTGGCTCCTTGTCCTCCGCATCATCCGCCCGATCTTGCCCGCGGCCTGAATCACGAAGCACTTCGCAGTGCCGAAGCATCTTGGAGACATACGCGTCTGCATACTATTCTCCACCGACACAAACTTTTTCGGCATCGATGCAATCTTCGGCATGACACACGCAAAGCGCGCGCGTATATACACACATTGTTTGTACATACACAGATAGATTTTTAATAACATGTTAAGGATATAGGATGAATTACATCGAGAGAGATAGCACACCGAGGTAGAACTATGAACGCGCGTGGAAAGCAGCTTAGCGCCAATATAATTTGAAACTTGGCAAACGTTTCGGACATCGGATGTAACATTGAAGATTAAATCATCACTTCTCGGTGGTTTTTTTTTCTTTTATTTTTTTACGCAAACATGTTGCTACGACTGTCTTTTGCCGCTATTTTGAATTGTTGTTATTCAAAGACGAGACATGAACGTGCATAATTTCTGACGTACATAAAAAAATGGCATTAAGCTTTTCATGCGATTTTTTTCTACGCGTTGCGTTCGAGAATATTGCTCTACAGCGACTTCTCTCCGATTAGCTATTATATGTAGAAAACTTGCATCTTTGCAATGCAGTTTTCTCTGTGGAAAAATTTGAAATTTAGTATTGTTATCAATATAAATTTCGGCATTCTCAAATGTGAATAACTGTTTTTAAACAGTGGTTCTACATGCGGTGCATATTATTCCGGAGCAATCCTCCGAAGATCATCTTGCAAACGACGAAAGACAACACGCTATCGCGTAACACCACAACGAGCCTCAGCTGTTTTTGTATATACGTTATTGTATCATTTTTGTTAATGATATTTCTTTATATTCGAGGAGTAGACACCTTAATAAGCAATAGCTGTACTTCCCTACTGATGCTTTCCTCCCCCCCCTCACTCTCTCCCTCCTTTCCACTCCCTCTCTTCCTCCCTTCCTCTCTCCCCTCTCTCTCTCTCCTACGGAGAATCATCTTGTATACATACATACATATATTATTACTGGAGTTAAAGTTGAACGAAATGGAGAAAAATCACAGAATTTGATATCCGCTAATCTATTATAAAATCAGTGACAAAATTCAGACATGGGAGGAAAATTCCAATTTCCTACTTTCCGCAAACGGTAACGTCGAATTTTATCTCCTTCGAGTGTTTTAGTTTAGCGTATTGTAACAGGCACGTTATAAATTTGATTTTCAATGGCCGTACATTTGATCGTCATTTTTATCATGGAGGTTCTTTCTTCTCTTTAGTTAAAACGTTGCGTTTAGTGTGATGAGGTCCGGTGAAGGAGAAGGAGAATAGTGGCGATCGACGCGAAAGCTCATCGAGAAGTGACTATCGTGATTTTACTAGAGAAAAATTTTGTATTTATTGCACAAGAATATATATTTTGTTATTTTATTATCGACCAGTGCTAGATGAAGCATCTTAAATTTAATTATTGTTAATTTTTTTTTACTCTTAACGCTTAAATTTTTTTCTTTTTTTAATCAAAATTGAGCTTTGATTTAGCTTTATATTAAGAAAGCGTTTAGATTATTTGTGTACATTGTACACACAGACGGTGTATGTACGAACTGTACGAAGCGTTAATGCCGTCTAATGCGCCTTGACATTCAGGAAACATCTTTTTTTTATTTACTGAAAGCTGTGATAATATACTTAACTGCTTCATTACGCGAAATAACGGAAGGAATAGTTGAATCATACATCATAAAGTCTCTTTGAGAATGCAGACGCACTGGACGACATTAACGTTTCCGATTATACGTACCTACATTAAAGATAGCTGAATCACATCATGTCGAGCAACAAAGTATCTTTACGAATCCTTCCCGAGGAGCTCTTGATGGATTTTGCATAGTGCAATGCCTTCATTTCTGGTGTATTTTCCAATTCGTTTTTTCTTTCACGATAGTTTTTATCGGCGATTTCTACGAAACTCAGAAATTATAATACCGTGTTTCAATGTTCAATTGCTCTGCTCGTGCCGCATACATATACGAATACTAACTTTCGTTATACGTTTACGTTACGAAATTGTTCAATATCACGAAACTATATAAATCATACCGATGAACCGGATGAACGCGATGTCGCGGCACTCTGTGCGACATTCTTCCACGCCCGCGACACAAACCGCAACGATTGTATTATCTTTTCAACTTTTTCAAGTAGCGCACGAAGAAAGACCTACCGATTGGCTGATGCGTACGCGCGCAACCATCGTTCGTTGGTCCATCGCGTCGGCAAGCATACAATCCTCTTTTTCTCTAACTTATTTATCCTTCACAAAAGTGCTAAAAGGAATTGGATAATGTTTCGGAATGACTTGTCTCCCATATACATGTCGCTTCTGCCATCGACTCGCAAGCATCTTGTCAAGTTCGAAGAATCTTTACTTTTATCACGAGAAGCATCTGACGTGTATCAAGTGTTTCTAGCGCGAAAGTCGCAGTCGCTATCTAGAAATAAAATCTAGATTTTTTTCGAGAGTAAAAGATTCCTACGTATATGTTTATATATATATATATATATATATATATATATATGTATACGTATATATTTTTTTTAGAGATGTATACATATCGATTATAGGATACTGCCCGCATTACGAAACCGAAACGCATTTTGCCGTACAGTCCAGCCATCCTTGTTATTAACGATATTATTTTCGACAATTCGATATTTTTCAAATAACTGAAAAGAAGGAAATATCTTGGAAAAAGCAGAGGAAGCACTATGTGGGTAGAAACAATTCCGTGGCAAAGTCTGAACGCAAACGCACAGACAGATCCAAACTTCCTTCAAACGCCTGGGCCACGTTTCTGAAAAAAATGTGTACAATGTGCATATAGGTAACGGGTAAGAATCCATGTGTATAGCTTTCCCGACACCTCGTCGCGAAAAACACGACTCACGGCGTTTACTTGTAAATAGTCGCCTTAGCACTACTAAGATAATTAGACATGTATAAAGTTTCATACGTTGTTTAGGTTTCTAGTGTCAGTTATATCCGAAATCAGTTACCAACTATATGAACAAATTGCAAATAAACAACAATTGTAAAAGCAACAACCGCTGTCTGTTCGATTTTTTCCTCGTTCTCCTCGGTCTCCTCGTTCGCAAGCAACAAATGATCAAGATGAGAAACAATGACAAGATTATATTATATTATATTATACATTGTTTATTTATCGTTATATAATTATCATCATGTACATTATATATGTAAATCGCAATGGCAGTGGTAATGAAATGGGAGGCTGCACACTTTTTGATGGCTTTCTTGTTCTTTTTATTATTTTTTTATTGAGATTTGCGAATACACACACACGCGCGCGCGCTCACACACACAATATATATGTCTGTGCACACACACACACA